>JAFEMH010007472.1:0-88436 GCA_022495995.1 Adenophora triphylla var. japonica | reverse complement strand
GGTCGATAACATCAATCATATCATATATGCCTTCTTAGGATCTTTTATGAGATTTTCTTAAGACATCATATGTCAAAAACATGTTTTAAATCTCATCTATGCCTTTGGGCTCAAATCTCATTTGAAAGCTCCCAATTAAGTCAAACCTTTTTCAAACGTATGAGACATGGAATGAATGCAAACCTAATCGAGTCAAAAAACTACATCAACCATAATCTCATCTTGATCACAAATTAAGATATAATGATGCACCCAACTGAGTCGAAACTACATCAAAATACCCTAAAATATCACAGGTGTTCTAACTCAAGGGATGGCACAAAACTTAAATATTTAGGCTGTTTTACACATATCAACAAACATCGTACGGTTGTTTGTTTTGGTGAGAAAAACAATAGAATAGAATCTTAACTTTGATTAGTGGTGTGTGATTGAACAATAAGGAGTGGGACTATGGAATTTGGACTATATGGAAAAAAAGCGTAAAAAGAAATAATGACACCAATGATTCGTTAACGAGGAAAAACTCTTGGAGGTGATAACCTCTTGAAAAAAACTCCCGGAGTTAGGTCTCCAAACCTTAAAAAGTTTCACTATAATGATCACGGATACAACTTTTGGAAGATAATGGAGAGGATTACTGAAAGAGCCTCGTGTGTAGAATGTGTGTGCGTATGAGCCTTAGTGTATGTTCCGTCTCCATTTCCCCTTAAATATAATTAAGCTATGAAAGAGTCAAATATTGTTCCTACAATCTCCTGTGGATATAGGCTTATCCCTTTCAACTCCTCCGTGAGACCAAGTCGCCCTAGCCGTTGAAGGTGTGTTGAACGCAAAGCTGAGAATATCCCGCATTTCTCTCTTAATCACTGGAAAATAAGAATAAAGATTTTAGTAAATATTAAATAAGTAAATATTAAAACAATACTTACAGTGGAATGACATCTTGATATGCAGGATCAACTGAAGATGTCACCATGCTGAAAAATACCCACAACAATTTGTCCCCAAAAACGATTTGACTACTGTAGGCAACCTCCGAAGAGGCAAAAATGTTTTTCTGTCCCATTAAATGTCCAACCGCTCAGCCTCTATTTGATAGGGACTCTGGTTTAGTGGATACGAGGCGGTTTAGCGAAAGTGAAGAGTCTTTATAGGGAACTAGTAACCAAGCAATTCCGATAACCACTTCTGTAAATCTTCTCTTCAATTCTTATCTAGATCCGACGTCTCCTACTATATTACTTGGCGAGAGTAACCCCAAAGAGCGCATTTGTTATCCCTTCTCCTTCAATACATAGTTGCGACGTTCCTTCCAAAAAAAGTGAGCCAGAATCAATGTGTTTATTGAATTTGCTGTAATTCTAAAAAAATCTCTTGCGTTTAACATATATCCTTACATGCAAAGTGACTCGATCCGGCTTACGACGAGTGATATTGTAGCCAAATACAAAGGCAAGATGAAAGCGGAAGAGAACATACCAGTAGACTCCGATAAGATTACTCCGAAAAGAATAAGGGTAGAACAGATTCCTGTGTGGAGAAACAAATTTGGAAAATTAAGACATGTGTTGGAGAATCAGTGTAAGAATTAATTTGGGTCATCTGGTACATTGATCCTCTTTTTATTTTAGTAAAATGCCTCTTTTTGTTTGTTGATGACAAACATTGTCTCTATGAAGCTAAGTTAATGTCCAAAGAAATCAGGATAATGGAGGGAAAAAATGCGATACCTTTCTGATATAGCAAAGTAGGTCAATATGAGAAGGGATTTGAAAGGTTTCTCAAGCCAGCAAGGATAATAAGGGAAAAGGGTTTGGAAATCGTAGACAAGAACGAAGAGATACTAAAATGGCGGTCCAAAGCTTATGCGAGTGTCGATATCACCATGAAAGGGAAATGGAAGCATTTCGGGATGACTGGTGCATGAGATCGCAAAAGTAGCTTTTCGAAACTAGGATCCAAATGATCAAGAATATCGTGTGAGAGCATGTGAATTGGAACCCGAACGATGAGAAAATGCTTTGCAAATGATCCATGACGAAAAGGCGAACGAAGTCTCCAAGGATCTTGAGCAGATTGATGATGATCATGACAATACATGGGATGACTCTTAGATGGGAAAAAGAGTAGGATGTTCAATAAGAAAGAGCAGAAGTTTGGAGAAGTTACTCCTAATGCAACACCTGCGGCAGAAGCCACCTAAAAAAAAGAAGGTAAAATAACTTTGTTCTTGGTTTTTTGATGACGTTACTGGGGTGGAATCCCTTAAAACTATTTTAATTTTAGTTTGGTTATGTAATGGGTCCATAAGGACCAAAGACAATCTTTTTTTACGTGTCGGGTCGTCCAACACTTTTTGCACTTTAACGTTGGTAGCTTGGATATTTTTATGGTTAGTTTAATCTAGTTAAAGTTTAGTCGTTTTCAAGCATGTCGTGGCTTGTTTTCTTTTGGATGAAATTTTTCTTTGTACGGTTATTTGTTATGTTCGTAAGGTGATACATGTTGCATGTCAAACCGTGAATACTTAAGATGACATGTATATGCCATAACCCGTAGATACTTTAGATGACACGTATATGTCATAACCATAAGAATAATGCGTAAGATCAATCATTTAACCGAGTGGGAATGGGTAAGCTATATGAGTTTACCCATAGCCCACCCCACACCTCAATTAAAGAGATAGCTTGCGTTCCTGTGCGAAGGTGTGGTAACCTAACATCTTAAGAAAGAGGTAATTAACTCTTTAAACCTTAGAAGGGATTGTGTACCTTTACTTAAGAAGAGATGGCCATTCTCCTAACGGAGGAGAATTCGTTGTTCTTTGCGTGCTTTCGACATGTCCCCATGTAAACATGTTAACACCTCATAAAACAAACATGTTAATAACGGACGCCAACTAATGCCGACGCCTCTCCACAAGGTACGTTAGCGACATCTTGATTTGTAGAGAAGTAAAAAGTACATAGGAAAAAGAAAGGTTACAAAAATCAAAAAGATGATCCATACCGAAAAGATGAGTTCATGGGGAATTTCGTTTAAATGTAATACCTTAAGGTGAATGGCGTTCCAACTTCGCAGCATCATTCGCCATCCAAGGTCGCTGTGCGATATGCTCCTTTCCCTACCGCGCATCTATTAGGTAGGGTCCTTCCCATTTTGGGGCGAGCTTGCCCGCATTGGGCTCCTTTGTATTTTGGAATGCCTTTCGTAGGACTAAGTCTCCTACTTGAAACCTTCTAATCCTTACGTTTTTGTTGTAAGATCCGGCTACCCTCGTTGATATGCCGCCACGCGAACTTCGCCATGTCCCCCGCCTGGTCCACGGTATCTAAGTCATGTATCAAGATGTCTTTATTATGTTCGATGTCAACAAATTGTATCCGGCCGTAGGTACAAGGACTTCGCTCGGAATAACCGATTCTCGTTCCAAATACAAGCGAATAGGGGTTTCACCAAGCAATGCGTTCTTGGATGTTTCGTCCGTCACCCTACGTAACCATTGGTAACTCTTCCGCCCATCGCCCTTTCTTCCGGTTCGCCCTTTTTCAAGTTGCTTATGATTATTTTATTGCTAGATTCCGCCCCTCGTCCATTGGCTTCGAGGTGAACGTGCGAAGATGTCACCATTCGACTCCCCAAGATGTCAAGAAATCTTGGGTTCTCTTACTAATGAATCGAGAGCCGTTGTCAAAAATTATCTCCGATGGTATTCCAAATCGATCGAATATGTTTCTTTTGATAAAATATATAACCTCTTTGTCACGAACTTGTACGTATGCCTCAGCCTTCTACCCATTTAGAAAAGTAGTCCGGTCATAGCCAGAAAAATACTCTTCCACCTCGGTGCCCTGGGTAATTTTTCCTACAATGTCCATTCCCCAAACCATAAACGGCCATGGAGACAGAATAGGATGTAGCAATTCACCGGTTGGTGTAGGATGTCCCCATGCCGTTGACAGGAATCACATTTCTTTGCGTAATCGACAGTTTTTCTCATCAGGGCCAAAATAGCCCATTCTAAGAGCTCTGCATGTAGACTTCGCCCCCAAGATGATTTCCACATTCTCCTTCGTGCGCTCCTTGAGAACCTCGATGGGCTCTATCTCGCTTCTAGACATCTTAAGTGAGCGACCGCATCAAAGCATTTTCTATACAAGAGGTTATCAATAAGTAAATATTTAGATTCTCTTACCCCGAATGCTCTAGCATTTTTCTCCTCAATCGGGATCGTATCATCTAAGAGATACTTGATAATAGGAGTCGTCCAAGAAGTTGCCGGAGAGGAAGGTATGTCGACATCTAGAGCGAACATCTCAAGATGATCAATCTGGGATGTCAATATGCACAATTGGGATACCGGTTTGTGAAATGCTTTGAAGGCCGAACCCAAGTTTGCTGCAGCATCCGCTTGAGAATTTTCTTCTCGTGGGATTTGTTCCAAGGAAAATGATTTGAATTTGGCCGAAAGAATTTTTACGATTTCCAAATATGTCGTCATCTTAGCATTTTTCGCCGCAGTAGATCCGTTGTAATGGTTAACAATTAGCAAAGAATCCATAAACACCGGATATGTTTGACATTCTAGGTCCCGGGATGCTTCTAATCCCGCAATTAGTGCCTCATATTCTCGCTTCATTGTTGGTAGCCCCAAACCGCAACCGATGGATTGTGGTATTATGTCCCCTTGTGGCGATTTTAGTACAACTCCAAGACCTGTACCTCTCATGTTAGAAGCACCATCTCGTATAGAGAGTCCAAATTTTCGTGGATGTCATCATCTTGAAGTTGCCTGTACTTCCGTTCCACCTCTTGTTGCATGGTTGGACTAAAATCAGCCACAAAATCGCCTAGGCTTCGAGATTTTATTGCCCTCGGGTTCATATTTGATGTCGTATGTGCTTAATTGTACAGACCATTTCGCCATTCGACTCCGACATCTCCGGTTTTCTCATAACATTCTTTATAGGATAGTTAGTGCGTACAATTATAGTATGTGTTTCAAAATAGTGCCTTAATTTAATAGAAGCAGCTTATCAAAGCTAAGATTAATTTTTGTAAATGAGAATACCGGTCTCTCGCATCTAGGAGTGTCTTACTTATATAGTAGATGGATTGCCGATTACCATCTCGTTGTGTCACCAAGATCGCGCTTACGCCGCCTTCGATACCGCTAAGTAGATGTAAAGATGTTCCTCCTCCCGAGGTTTGGCCAATAACGGAGGTGTCGATTGTGTAAGTTTTGAGTTCTTGAAAGGCTTCTTCATGTTGGTTCTCCCACCGGAACTTCTTGTTCTTCCTTAGGATATCATAGAAAGGTTTGCATCGATCCGAGGATTTTGAAATGAATCGGTGAGTGCAAAGCAATCTTTCCCGTCAATCTTTGGACGTCCTTGGATGCATTGAGGTGACGACAGTGTTGATAATAGCACGTATCTCTGTTCCGGGGCGGCTTCAATGCACTCTTTTAGTAACCATATAGCCCGGAAACTTCCCCGCCCTCATTGCAAAGTTGCATTTAGTCAAGTTAAGCTTTCATATTGAAACAATCCAAGATGTCAAAGGCCCGGGATAAGTTGCTTATGTGATCTTCGGTTTTCTTGGATTTTACCACCATGTCGTCGATGTATACTTCCATTGTGTCCCCAATCCGATCTTTGAACATTTTGTTGACGAGCCTCCGATATGTTGCACCCGCATTTTTAGACCAAAAGGCATAGCAATATAACAATAAATACACAGTGGGTGTTATGAAGGCGGTGTCCTCTTGGTCGAGGGTTCCATCTCGGATTTGTTGAAATCATGAGGATGCGTCCATGAATGTGAGGAGCTCATGTCCGTAAGTGGCATCAACCAACGAGTCTATGTGTGGCAAAGGGAAAGGATCTTTTGGACGTGCTTTATTCAGTCTCGTGAAGTCGACGCACTCGCCATTTCCCGTTTCTCTTCTCAACCACAACCACGTTTGCTAACCATCTTGGATAGTCGACCTCTCGTATCATATTGGCTTTGAGTAGGCGCTCTACCTCTTCCTTGATGATCCGTTTCTGGTTTCTCGCAAACTTCCTACGCTTCGGTGTACCGGTTTAAAGCTAGGATCTATGTTAAGTTTGTGAGTGATAATATCTTTGCCGATGCCTCGTCATGTCATCATGTTTCCAAGCAAAACTCTTTATTCGCTTCTTAATAGGTCCACAAGCTTTTCTTCTACTTCGGTGGGATGTCGCGCCTATAAGTACTTTCATGTCCGGGTTGGAAGTGGTCTAGCAATACTTCTTTCACATCATCCTCCCTGGCTTCCAGGACTTCACGTACTTTCTTCGGTAATTGCTATGCTTGTTTTGGAGATGTCGGATCCTTCATTGAAGTTTTATAACATTCCTTGGCCGCCTGTTGATCACTGTAAATCTTAGCGACACCCCAAGGTGTTGGGAACTTCACACATTGATGGTAAGTGGAGGGTACGGCCTTCATTCCATGAATCCACGGTCTTCCAAGAATGACATTGTAAGATGTTGCGCAATCAATTACGCAGTAATCGTTCCATGGTATTGAGACCCTTCGAGTATATTGGAAGCTTTATCTCCCTACCGTTTCTTTGACTTCACCGTCGAAGCCTACCAAAGACCGAGGATTTTTAATGATCTCGATTCTCGGGATGTTCATTTCCTTACGGGTGCCCAACATGATAAGATTACCAGAGCTACCCCCATCAACTAGGATGCGTCGGATTGTACAGTTGGCAATCTGCAAGGAAATAACTAGACCGTCGTGATGGGGTTCCAGCAAATTATCTCGGTTGCTTTCATCAAAGGTGATTGGATCCCCTGCAAGGTGTCGGCATCCCGGGCCGTCTTTTCCGGTTTTTCCTCCTTTGACTCCTTAGCATGTCGTTTTGCAGCATAATAGGATGTTCCACATATTTCTGAACCTCCACTAATGAAATTAATCACCTTTGTAGGCGCTGGGGGAGAGACTGGTCTCTCGGCTTCATGAGGAGCTTCCGCATTTTCAGCCTTTCTTCTTCTCGGATCCCAAAGAACTCCTTAAGATGTCCTTTCGAGAGCAAGTAACTCGATCTCCTTTCTTAATGCGATGCAATCTTCGGTGACATGTCCAAAGTCTTCATGGTAAGCGCACCATTTTGATTTGTCACGCCATCCCGTGGCTTTATCCGTCTTCTTTGGCCATCTGGCTTTGTCCCCAAGGTTGCCCATTGCAAAGAGTATACCTGAAATGTTAACAGAGAAACAATAATCGTAAATGTTAGGCACATTATCATTATCTTCATCCTCACCGTCTATTGAATTAATTTTGCTAGTGTCAATTCTCTGATAAGGATTGGAACGGTTGTTCCCGCGATGGGACGATCTCGCTTTTGTCGGGGTTGTCATATGTCGACATCTTGGATGAGGATTTCGATCTTCGCAGCTCGTCTTCCTCCGCCTTATGAATCTCCTTTCCTCACTGCTCCGACTTCTTCCAACCGCTTACAAGGAGTCATCACCAAATCTCGGTAATACCGTGAGTCCTTCTTCACCCCATTTTGAATGCTTCGTGGCCGTCGACATGTCAAGATTGGGAATTTCTAGCACTTCCTTATTGAACCGGTGGACATAGTCCTTTAGAGTTTCATTAGGCCGCCGGGTCACATTGTAGAGATCACTTGTCAACCTTTCAAATTGTCGATCGCATGAGAATTGGTTATAGAACATGTTGATAAGCCGGGCGTAAGAACCAATTGAACCTAGAGGTTGCTCTAATCAACCATTTGAGGGCCGGTCCGCATAAGGTTGATCCAAATCCCCGCATAAGCTGTGCCTCCTAATTGAAGAGGAATATGGATGATGTCCATCTTTTCTTGATAGTGGGCAACGTGTTCTTCTCGATCCGTGGTACCGTCGTACAACTTCATAGATGGTACACCGAATCGCTTTGGGATGTCAACATTTGCAATTGTTGGGACAAACCGGGATTGACTGTAGTAGCTTTGAGTCACCGGTTGGATTGGAGGAGTTACGCCCGGCACGTTCATTATCGGCTCTCGAGATCCTGCATCTGTTTGGCTAGTGGGTTTCCTGCAAAAGGGCCATCCATAGGAATACGATTGAAATTATTATTATTGAAAAGATTATTTAGCAAACCGAGTTGTCTCGTAGTAGTTGTGACAGCTTGTGTTGTCGATGAATGGGATGAACGGAGTGTATCCCCGCAGAAGGTGGCGTCATCGTGGTGTCCCCTGCAAAGATGTTGACATCATTAAGGATGTCACCGACGAGTTTGAGGCGGACTACCCATCGGAATAAATTCACTCGAAGTGTAGGTCCTTCGGTGTTGTCGAAGTTGAGGTTCCTCGCACGTAATGGCGATATGTTGTCAAGCCGAGATGTGATGAACTCGTTGATCTTTCTCGCATCTTAATCATGGAATCGGCCAACACCTTCGAATTGCCGTCTTGTTGGTCCAAATTCTCCGATTCAACTTGGTCGATACTCCGGATGTCGGCATCTACATTGGAAGAGGTCGTTCCCTTTGTGGAGTCTTCGTAGGTTGAGTTTGCCGAGGTCCGGCTTTGAGGAGGTGGCGGCAACAAGCCGGTTCTACCTCCCGATGTTGGAGCAACAAGCAGGACTCTTGCCGGCGGCGGATACATTGGTGGGTGCGTACATAATGAACTTGCTTAGGAAATGATCCAAATAATCGATAAACCACGAGGCCCCTCTGGGCGCCAAATTGTTTTGGTAGAAAAAAAACAATAGAATAGAATCTTAACTTTGATTAGTGTGTGGATTGAACAATAAGGAGGGGACTATGGAATTCGACTATATGGAACAAAAGCGTAAAAAGAAATAATGACACCACGATTTGTTAACGAGGAAAACCTTGGAGGTGATAACCTCTTTGGAAAAAACCCCGGGAGTTAGGTCTCCAACCTTAAAAGTTTCACTATAATGATCACGAATACAACTATGGAAGATAATGGAGAGGATTACAAGAGCCTGTGTGTAGAATGTGTGTGCGTATGAGCCCTAGTGTATGTTCCGTCTCCATTTCCCCTTAAATATAATTAAGTATGAAAGAGTCAAATATTGTTCCTACAATCTCGGGATATAGGCTTATCCTTTCAACCTCCGTGAGACCAAGTCGCCCTAGCCGTTGAAGGTGTGTTGAACGTGCTGGAGAATATCCCGCATTTCTCTCTTAATCACTGGAAAATAAGAATAAAGATTTTAGTAAATATTAAATAAGTAAATATTAAAACAATACTTACAAAGTGGAATGACATCTTGATATGCAGGATCAATCAAGATGTCACCATCTTTGAAAAATACCCACAACAATTTGTCCTCAAAAACATTTGACTATGTAGGCAATCGAAGAGGCAAAATGTTTTTCTCGTCCCATTAAATGTCCAACCGCCACTCTATTTGATAGGACGGTTTAGGGATACGAGGCGGTTTAGAAAGGAAGAGTCTTTATAGGAACTAGTAACCGCAATTCTGATAACCATCAAATCTTCTCTCAATTCTTATCTAGATCTCGACGTCTCCTACTATATTACGGCGAGAGTAACCCCAAAGAGCGCATTTGTTATCCCTTCTCCTTCAATACATAGTTGCGACGTTCTCCAAAAAAGTGAGCCAGAATCAATGTGTTTATTGAATTTGCAATTCTAAAAAATCCTTGCTAACATATATCCTTACATGCAGTGACTCGATCCGGCTTCACAACGAGTGATATTGTAGCCAAATACAAAGGCAAGATGAAAGCGGAAGAGAACATACCGTAGACGGATAAGATTACTCCGAAAAGAATAAGGGTAGAACAGATCTCAGGTGTGGAGAAACAAATTTGGAAAGAAGACGTGTTGGAGAATCGTGTAAGAATTAATTTGGGTCAACTGGTACATTGATCCTCTTTATTTTAGTAAAATGCCTCTTTTTGTTTGTTGATGACACATTGTCTCGATGGCTAAGTTAATGTCCAAAGAAATCGGGATATGGAGGGAAAAATGCGATACCTTTGATATGAGTAGGGTTGAATATGAGAAGGATTTGAAAGAAATTTCTGCAAGGATAATAAGGGAAAAGGGTTTGGAAATCGTAGACAAGAACGAAGAGATACTAAAATGGCGGTCCAGCTTGCGAGTGTCGACATCAGTCATGAAAGGGAAATGGAAGCATTTCAGGATGACTGGTGCATGAGATCGCAAAAGCAAGCCAAACTAGGATCCAAATGATTGAAGAATATCAGTAGGAGAGCATGTGAATTGGAACCCGAACGATGAGAAAATAGCTTTGCGGCGGATCCATGACGAAAAGGCGAACGAAGTCTCCAAGGATCTTGAAAGATTGATGATGATCATGACAATGACATGGGATGACTCTTAGGATGGGAAAAAGAGTAGGATGCTTAATAAGAAAGAGCGAGAAGTTTGGAGAAGTTACTCCTAATGCAACACTGCGGCGTAAGCCACCTAAAAAAGAAGGTAAAATAACTTTGTTCTTGGTTTTTGATGACGTTACTGGGGTGGAATCCCTTAAAACAATTTTAATTTTAGTTTGGTTATGTAATGGGTCCATAAGGACCAAAGACAATCTTTTTTACGTGTTGGGTTGGTCCAACACTTTTGCACTTTAACGTTGGTAGCTTGGATATTTTTATGGTTAGTTTAATCTAGTTAAAGTTTAGTCGTTTTCAAGCATGTCAGGGCTTGTTTTCTTTTGGATGAAATTTTTCTTTGTACGGTTATTTGTTATGTTCGTAAGGTGACATGTTAGTATGTCAAAACTGTGAATACTTAAGATGACATGTATATGCCATAACCCGTAGATACTTTAGATGACACGTATATGTCATAACCATAAGAATAATGCGTAAGATCAATCATTTAACTGAGTGGGAATGGGTAAGCTATATGAGTTTACCCATATAGGCCCACCCCACACCTCAATTAAAGAGATAGCTTGCGTTCCCGGCGAAGGTGTGGTAACCTAACATCTTAAGAAAGAGGTAATTAACTCTTTAAACCTTAGAAGGGATTGTGTACCTTTACTTAAGAAGAGATGGCCGGATCTCTAACGGAGGAGAATTCGTTGTTCTTTGCGTGCTTTCGACATGTCCCATGTAAACATGTTAACACCTCATAAAACGAAACATGTTAATAACGGACGCCAACTAATGTTGACGCCTCTCCACAAGGTACGTTAGCGACATCTTGATTTGTAGAGAAGTAAAAAGTACATAGGAAAAAGAAAGGTTACAAAAAATCAAAAGATGATCCATACTGGAAAAGATGAGTTCATGGGGAATTTCGTTTAAATGTAATACCTTTTAAGGTGAATGGCGTTCCAACTTCGCGGTATCATTTGGCCATCCAAGGTTGCCGGGCGATATGCTCCTTTCCGGCACAACGCATCTATTAGGTAGGGTCCTTCCCATTTTGGGGCGAGCTTGCCCTGCATTGGGCTCCTTTGTATTTTGGAATGCCTTTCGTAGGACTAAGTCTCCTACTTGAAACCTTCTAATCCTTACGTTTTTGTTGTAAGATACGGCTACCCTTTGTTGATATCTTTGCCATGCGAACTTTGGCCATGTCCTCGGTTCGTCCACGGTATCTAAGTCATGTATCAAGATGTCTTTATTATGTTCGAGATGTCAACAAATTGTATGCGGCCGTAGGTACAAGGACCTACTTTGGAATAACTGATTACTGTTCCAAATACAAGTGAATAGAGGGTTTGACCAAGCGTTCTTGGATGTCGTCTGTCGGCCCAGAACCATTGGTAACTCTTACGCCCATCGCCCTTTCTTCGGTTCGATCTCTCTTTTCAAGTTGCTTATGATTATTTTATTGCTAGATTCTGCCTGTCCATTGGCTTGAGGGTGAACGGGTGAAGATGTCACCATCTTGACTCCCCAAGATGTCAAGAAATCTTGGGTTCTCTTACTAATGAATTGAGAGCCGTTGTCAAAAATTATCTCTGATGGTATTCCAAATCGACCGAATATGTTTCTTTTGATAAAATATATAACCTCTTTGTCACGAACTTGTACGTATGCCTCAGCTTCTACCCATTTAGAAAAGTAGTCTGTCATAGCCAGTAAAAATACTCTTCCACCTGGTGCCCTGGGTAATTTTCCTACAATGTCCATTCCCCAAACCATAAACGGCCATGGAGACGAGAATAGGATGTAGCAATTCAATTTGGTTGGTGTAGGATGTCCCCATGTCGTTGACAGGGAATCACATTTCTTTGCGTGTCGGCAGGCGTCTTTTCTCATTGTAGGCCAAAAATAGCCCATTCTAAGAGCCTTGGTATGTAGACTTACGCCCCGGTATGATTTCCACATTCTCCTTCGTGCGGCTCCTTGAGAACACGATGGGCTCTATACGCTTCTAGACATCTTAAGTAGTGACACTGCAGCAGATTTTCTATACGAAGAGGTTATCAATAAGTAAATATTTAGATTCTCTTACCCCGAATGCTCTAGCATTTTTCTCCTCAATTGGGATCGTATCATCTAAGAGATACTTGATAATAGGAGCCGTCCAAGAAGTTCTTCTTTGGAGAGGAAGGTATGTCGACATCTAGAGCGAACATCTCAAGATGATCAATTCTTTGGGATGTCAATATGCACAATTGGGATCTTGGTTTGTGAAATGCTTTTGAAGAATTTGAACCCAAGTTTGCGAGCATCTCGCTTGAGAATTTTCTTCTCGTGGGATTTGTTCCAAGGAAAATGATTTGAATTTGGTAGAAAGAATTTTTACGATTTCCAAATATGTCGTCATCTTAGCATTTTTCGCCGTGTAGGATCCGTTGTAATGGTTAACAATTAGCAAAGAATCCATAAACACCGGATATGTTTGACATCTAGGTCACAGGATGCTTCTAATCACGCAATTAGTGCCTCATATTACGCTTCATTGTTGGTAGCCCTGAAACCGCAGCGATGGATTGTGGTATTATGTCCCCTTGTGGCGATTTTAGTACAACTCCAAGACTGTACCTCTCATGTTAGAAGCACCATCTATATAGAGAGTCCAAATTTTCGAGGATGTCATCATCTTGAAGTTCTTTGTACTTCCGGTTCCACCTTTTGTTGCATGGTTGGACTAAAATCGGCCACAAAATCGGTAGGGCTTGAGATTTTATTGCGGTTAAGGTTCATATTTGATGTCGTATGTGCTTAATTGTACGAGACCATTTCGCCATTCGACACGACATCTCTGGTTTTCTCATAACATTCTTTATAGGATAGTTAGTGCGTACAATTATAGTATGTGTTTCAAAATAGTGCCTTAATTTAATAGAAGCGGTTATCAAAGCTAAGATTAATTTTTGTAAATGAGAATACACGGTCTCTGCATCTAGGAGTGTCTTACTTATATAGTAGATGGGTTCTTGATTACCATCTCGTTGTGTCACCAAGGCTGCGCTTACGGCGCCTTACGATCTTGCTAAGTAGATGTAAAGATGTTCCTCCTCACGAGGTTTGGCCAATAACGGAGGTGTCGACGGGTAAGTTTTGAGTTCTTGAAAGGCTTCTTCATGTTGGTTCTCCCACTTTGGAACTTCTTGTTCTTCCTTAGGATATCATAGAAAGGTTTGCATCGATCCGAGGATTTTGAAATGAATGGTGAGTGCGGCAATCTTTCTGTCAATCTTTGGACGTCCTTGACGGATTGAGGTGACGACGAGGTTGATAATAGCACGTATACGTTGCAGGGCGGCTTGAATGCCTCTTTTAGTAACCATATAGCCGAAACTTCCCTGCCCTCATTGCAAAAGTTGCATTTAGGCTGGGTTAAGCTTCATATTGAAACAATCGAAGATGTCGAGGCACAGGATAAGTTGCTTATGTGATCTTCGGTTTTCTTGGATTTTACCACCATGTCGTCGATGTATACTTCCATTGTGTCCCCAATCGATCTTTGAACATTTTGTTGACGAGCCTACGATATGTTGCACACTGCATTTTTAGACCAGCATAGCAATATAACAATAAATACACAATTTGTGGGTGTTATGAAGGCGGTGTCCTCTTGGTCGAGAGGGTTCCATCTGGATTTGTTGAAATCATGAGGATGCGTCCATGAATGTGAGGAGCTCATGTCAGTGGCATCAACCAACGAGTCTATGTGTGGCAAAGGGAAAGGATCTTTTGGACGAGGCTTTATTCGGGTGCGTGAAGTCGGCCTTGGGACTCGCCATTTCCCGTTTCTCTTCTCAACCACAACCACGTTTGCTAACCATCTTGGATAGTCGACCTCTCGTATCATATTGGCTTTGAGTAGGCGCTCTACCTCTTCCTTGATGATACGTTTTACGGTTTTACGCAAACTTCCTACGCTTACGGTGTCTTGGTTTAAAGCTAGGATCTATGTTAAGTTTGTGAGTGATAATATCTTTCTTTGATGCTGTCATGTCATCATGTTTCCAAGCAAAACTCTTTATTACGCTTCTTAATAGGTCCACAAGCTTTTCTTCTACTTACGGTGGGATGTCGGTGCCTATAAGTACTTTCATGTCAGGGTTGGAAGGGTCTAGCAATACTTCTTTCACATCATCCTCCCTGGCTTCCCGGGACTTCACGTACTTTCTTCGGTAATTGCTATGCTTGTTTTGGAGATGTCGACGCCTTCATTGAAGTTTTATAACATTCCTTGGCCACTGTTGATCACTTTGTAAATCTTAGCGACACCCCGAGGTGTTGGGAACTTCACACATTGATGGTAAGTGGAGGGTACGGCCTTCATTCCATGAATCCACGGTCTTCCAAGAATGACATTGTAAGATGTTGCGCAATCAATTACGCGAGAATCGTTCCATGGTATTGAGACCTCTTCGAGTATATTGGAAGCTTTATCTCCCTACCGTTTCTTTGACTTCACCGCATTGAAGCCTACCGGTGAGGATTTTTAATGATCTCGGATGCAGGATGTTCATTTCCTTAAGGGTGCCCAACATGATAAGATTAACGAGCTACCCCATCAACTAGGATGCGTCGGATTGTACGGTTGGCAATGCAAGGAAATAACTAGACCGTCGTGATGGGGTTCCGGCAAATTATCTCGGTTGCTTTCATCAAAGGTGATTGGATCTGGCAAGGTGTCGGCATCTGAGGCTGTCTTTACGGTTTTTCCTCCTTTGACTCCTTAGCATGTCGTTTTGCAGCGAGAATAGGATGTTCCACATATTTACGAACCTCCACTAATGAAATTAATCACCTTTGTAGGCGGCGGGGGAGGCGGGTCTCTCGGCTTCATGAGGAGCTTCCGCATTTTCGGCCTTCTTCTTTACGGATCCCGGCAACTCCTTAAGATGTCCTTTCGAGAGCAAGTGGCTGATCTCCTTTCTTAATGCGATGCAATCTTCGGTGACATGTCCAAAGTCTTCATGGTAAGCGCACCATTTTGATTTGTCACGCCATCACGTGGCTTTATCCGTCTTCTTTGGCCATCGGCTTTGTCCCAAGGTTGCCCATTCTGAAAGAGTATACGAAATGTCAACGAGAGAAACAATAATCGAAATGTTAGGCACATTATCATTATCTTCATCCTCACCGTCTATTGAATTAATTTTGCTAGTGTCAATTCTCGGATAAGGATTGGAACGGTTGTTCTGCGATGGGACGATCGGTCTTTCTGTCGGGGTTGTCATATGTCGACATCTTGGATGAGGATTTCGATCTTCGCGGCTCGTCTTCCTCCGATCTTATGAATCTGTTTGCCTGCTCTGACTTCTTCCAACCGCTTACAAGGAGTCATCACCAAATCTCGGTATCTTGTGAGTCCTTCTTGACCCCATTTTGAATGCTTACGTAGGTGTCGACATGTCAAGATTGGGAATTTCTAGCACTTCCTTATTGAACCGGTGGACATAGTCCTTTAGAGTTTCATTAGAACAGCTGGGTCACATTGTAGAGATCACTTGTCAACCTTTCAAATTGTCATTTGCATGAGAATTGGTTATAGAACATGTTGATAATTGGGCGTAAGAACCAATTGAACCTAGAGGTTGCCTAATCAACCATTTGAGGGCTGGTCCGGACAAGGTTGATCCAAATCCCTGCATAAGCGAGGCCTCACGAATTGAAGAGGAATATGGATGATGTCCATCTTTTTCTTGATAGTGGGCAACGTGTTCTTACGGATCCGTGAGTACCGTCGTACAACTTCATAGATGGTATTTTGAATCGCTTTGGGATGTCAACATTTGCAATTGTTGGGACAAACCGGGATTATTATAGCTTGAGTTTTGAGTCTTTGGTTGGATTGGAGGAGTTACGCACAGCACGTTCATTATCGGCTCTACGAGATCCTGCATCTGTTTGGCTAGTGGGTTTTCTGCAAAGGGTCGGCCATAGGAATACGATTGAAATTATTATTATTGAAAAGATTATTTAGCAAACCGAGTTGTACGTAGTAGTTGTGACAGGTTGTGTTGTCGATGAATGGGATGAACGGAGTGTATCCTGCGAGAAGGTGGCGTCATCGGGGTGTCCCCAGGGCAAAGATGTTGACATCATTAAGGATGTCGGTGACGAGTTTGAGGCGGACTACCCATCGGAATAAATTCACTCGAAGTGTAGGTCCTTCGGTGTTGTCGAAGTTGAGGTTCCTCGCACGTAATGGCGATATGTTGTCAAGCCGAGATGTGATGAGCTGTTGATCTTTACTGCATCTTAATCATGGAATCGGCGGCACCTTCGAATTCTTTGTCTTGTTGGTCCGGCCTACGATTCAACTTGGTCGGGATACTCCGGATGTCGGCATCTACATTGGAAGAGGTCGTTCCCTTTTGTGGAGTCTTCGTAGGTTGAGTTTGCAGAGGTCCGGTTTGAGGAGTTGGCGGCAACAAGCTGGTTCTACCTCCTGATGTTGGAGCAACAGCAGGACTCTTGCCGGCGGCGGATACATTGGTGGGTGCAGACATAATGAACTTGCTTAGGAAATGATCCAAATAATCGATAAACCACGAGGCCCCTCGGTGGGCGCCAAATTGTTTTGGTAGAAAAAACAATAGAATAGAATCTTAACTTTGATTAGTGTGTGGATTGAACAATAAGGAGGGGACTATGGAATTCGACTATATGGAACAAAAGCGTAAAAAGAAATAATGACACCACGATTTGTTAACGAGGAAAACCTTGGAGGTGATAACCTCTTTGGAAAAAACCCCGGGAGTTAGGTCTCCAACCTTAAAAGTTTCACTATAATGATCACGGATACAACTTTGGAAGATAATGGAGAGGATTACAAGAGCCTGTGTGTAGAATGTGTGTGCGTATGAGCCTTAGTGTATGTTCCGTCTCCATTTCCCCTTAAATATAATTAAGTATGAAAGAGTCAAATATTGTTCCTACAATCTCGGGATATAGGCTTATCCTTTCAACCTCCGTGAGACCAAGTCGCCACTAGCCGTTGAAGGTGTGTTGAGCGTCTTTGGAGAATATCCCGCATTTCTCTCTTAATCCTGGAAAATAAGAATAAAGATTTTAGTAAATATTAAATAAGTAAATATTAAAACAATAATTACAGTGGAATGACATCTTGATATGCGGGATCAGCGAAGATGTCACCATCTTTGAAAAATACCCACAACAATTTGTCCCCAAAAACATTTGACTATGTAGGCAACTGAAGAGGCAAAATGTTTTTCTGTCCCATTAAATGTCCAACCGCCAGCTCTATTTGATAGGACGGTTTAGGGATACGAGGCGGTTTAGAAAGGAAGAGTCTTTATAGGAACTAGTAACCGCAATTCCGGATAACCATCAAATCTTCTCTCAATTCTTATCTAGATCTGACGTCTCCTACTATATTACGGCGAGAGTAACCCCAAAGAGCGCATTTGTTATCCCTTCTCCTTCAATACATAGTTGCGACGTTCTCCAAAAAAGTGAGCCAGAATCAATGTGTTTATTGAATTTGCAATTCTAAAAAATCCTTGCTAACATATATCCTTACATGCAGTGACTCGATCCGGCTTCACGACGAGTGATATTGTAGCCAAATACAAAGGCAAGATGAAAGCGGAAGAGAACATACCAGAGACGGATAAGATTACTCCGAAAAGAATAAGGGTAGAACGGATCTCAGGTGTGGAGAAACAAATTTGGAAAAGAAGACGTGTTGGAGAATCAGGTAAGAATTAATTTGGGTCATTGGTACATTGATCCTCTTTTATTTTAGTAAAATGCCTCTTTTTGTTTGTTGATGACAGATTGTCTCGATGGCTAAGTTAATGTCCAAAGAAATCAGGATATGGAGGGAAAAATGCGATACCTTTGATATGAGTAGGGTTGAATATGAGAAGGATTTGAAAGAAGCTGCAAGGATAATAAGGGAAAAGGGTTTGGAAATCAGAGACAAGAACGAAGAGATACTAAAATGGCGGTCCAGGCTTGCGAGTGTCGACATCAGTCATGAAAGGGAAATGGAAGCATTTCAGGATGACCTGGTGCATGAGGCCGCAAAGCGGTTTCGAAACTAGGATCCAAATGATTGAAGAATATCAGGTAGGAGAGCATGTGAATTGGAACCTGAACGATGAGAAAACAGCTTTGCAGCGGATCCATGACGAAAAGGCGAACGAAGTCTCCAAGGATCTTGAGAAGATTGATGATGATCATGACAGCGACATGGGATGACTCTTAGGATGGGAAAAAGAGTAGGATGCTTAATAAGAAAGAGCAGAAGTTTGGAGAAGTTACTCCTAATGCAACACCTGTGGTAGAAGCCACCTAAAAAAGAAGGTAAAATAACTTTGTTCTTGGTTTTTTGATGACGTTACTGGGGTGGAATCCCTTAAAACAATTTTAATTTTAGTTTGGTTATGTAATGGGTCCATAAGGACCAAAGACAATCTTTTTTACGTGTTGGGTTGGTCCAACACTTTTGCACTTTAACGTTGGTAGCTTGGATATTTTTATGGTTAGTTTAATCTAGTTAAAGTTTAGTCGTTTTCAAGCATGTCAGGGCTTGTTTTCTTTTGGATGAAATTTTTCTTTGTACGGTTATTTGTTATGTTCGTAAGGTGACATGTTAGTATGTCAAAACTGTGAATACTTAAGATGACATGTATATGCCATAACCCGTAGATACTTTAGATGACACGTATATGTCATAACCATAAGAATAATGCGTAAGATCAATCATTTAGCGAGTGGGAATGGGTAAGCTATATGAGTTTACCCATATAGGCCCACCCCACACCTCAATTAAAGAGATAGCTTGCGTTCCAGGCGAAGGTGTGGTAACCTAACATCTTAAGAAAGAGGTAATTAACTCTTTAAACCTTAGAAGGGATTGTGTACCTTTACTTAAGAAGAGATGGCCAACCCTCTAACGGAGGAGAATTTGTTGTTCTTTGCGTGCTTTCGATATGTCCCCATGTAAACATGTTAACACCTCATAAAACAAAAACATGTTAATAACGGTCGCCAACTAATGTTGACGCCTCTCCACAAGGTACGTTAGCGACATCTTGATTTGTAGAGAAGTAAAAAAGTACATAGGAAAAAAGAAAGGTTACAAAAATCAAAAGATGATCCATACTGGAAAAGATGAGTTCATGGGGAATTTCGTTTAAATGTAATACCTTTTAAGGTGAATGGCGTTCCAACTTCGCGGTATCATTTGGCCATCCAAGGTTGCCGGGCGATATGCTCCTTTCCGGACCGCGCATCTATTAGGTAGGGTCCTTCCCATTTTGGGGCGAGCTTGCTGCATTGGGCTCCTTTGTATTTTGGAATGCCTTTCGTAGGACTAAGTCTCCTACTTGAAACCTTCTAATCCTTACGTTTTTGTTGTAAGATCCGGCTACCCTTTGTTGATATGCGCCATGCGAACTTTGGCCATGTCCCTCGCTTCGTCCACGGTATCTAAGTCATGTATCAAGATGTCTTTATTATGTTCGAGATGTCAACAAATTGTATCGCGCGTAGGTACAAGGACTTCGTGGAATAACCGATTCTGTTCCAAATACAAGTGAATAGAGGGTTTGACCGGTAGCGTTCTTGGATGTCGTCTGTCGCCCCATAGAACCATTGGTAACTCTTACGCCCATCGCCCTTTCTTCTCGGTTCGCCTCTTTTTCAAGTTGCTTATGATTATTTTATTGCTAGATTCTGCCTGTCCATTGGCTTGAGGGTGAACGGGTGAAGATGTCACCATCTTGACTCCCCAAGATGTCAAGAAATCTTGGGTTCTCTTACTAATGAATTGAGAGCCGTTGTCAAAAATTATCTCTGATGGTATTCCAAATCGATTGAATATGTTTCTTTTGATAAAATATATAACCTCTTTGTCACGAACTTGTACGTATGCCTCGCCTTCTACCCATTTAGAAAAGTAGTCCGTCATAGCCGGTAAAAATACTCTTCCACCGGTGCCCCGGGTAATTTTCCTACAATGTCCATTCCCAAACCATAAACGGCCATGGAGACGAGAATAGGATGTAGCAATTCACTGGTTGGTGTAGGATGTCCCCATGTCGTTGACAGGTATCACATTTCTTTGCGTAATCGACAGCGTCTTTTCTCATTGTAGGCCAAAAATAGCCCATTCTAAGAGCCTTGGTATGTAGACTTCTGCCCCCAGTATGATTTCCACATTCTCCTTCGTGCGGCTCCGAGAACTGATGGGCTCTATCTCGCTTCTAGACATCTTAAGTAGTGACCTCAGCAGATTTTCTATACAAGAGGTTATCAATAAGTAAATATTTAGATTCTCTTACCCTGAATGCTCTAGCATTTTTCTCCTCAATTGGGATCGTATCATCTAAGAGATACTTGATAATAGGAGCTGTCCAAGAAGTTGCTGCTGGAGAGGAAGGTATGTCGACATCTAGAGCGAACATCTCAAGATGATCAATTGTTGGGATGTCAATATGCACAATTGGGATACTGGTTTGTGAAATGCTTTTGAAGGCTGAACCCAAGTTTGCCAGAGCATCTGCTTGAGAATTTTCTTCTCGTGGGATTTGTTCCAAGGAAAATGATTTGAATTTGGCCGAAAGAATTTTTACGATTTCCAAATATGTCGTCATCTTAGCATTTTTCGCTGTGTAGGATCCGTTGTAATGGTTAACAATTAGCAAAGAATCCATAAACACCCGGATATGTTTGACATCTAGGTCCTGGGATGCTTCTAATCCTGCAATTAGTGCCTCATATTCTGCTTCATTGTTGGTAGCCCCGAAAACCGCAAATCTGATGGATTGTGGTATTATGTCCCCTTGTGGCGATTTTAGTACAACTCCAAGACCTGTACCTCTCATGTTAGAAGCACCATCTATATAGAGAGTCCAAATTTTCAGGATGTCATCATCTTGAAGTTGCTGTACTTCCAGTTCCACCTTTTGTTGCATGGTTGGACTAAAATCAGCCACAAAATCAGCTAGGGCTTGAGATTTTATTGCAGTTCTGGGTTCATATTTGATGTCGTATGTGCTTAATTGTACAGACCATTTCGCCATTCGACTCCGACATCTCACGGTTTTCTCATAACATTCTTTATAGGATAGTTAGTGCGTACAATTATAATATGTGTTTCAAAATAGTGCCTTAATTTAATAGAAGCATTATCAAAGCTAAGATTAATTTTTGTAAATGAGAATACCTCGGTCTCTGCATCTAGGAGTGTCTTACTTATATAGTAGATGGGTTGCCGATTACCATCTCGTTGTGTCACTAAGATCGCGCTTACGCGCCTTCGATACCGCTAAGTAGATGTAAAGATGTTCCTCCTCCCGAGGTTCGCCAATAACGGAGGTGTCGACAGGTAAGTTTTGAGTTCTTGAAAGGCTTCTTCATGTTGGTTCTCCCACCGGAACTTCTTGTTCTTCCTTAGGATATCATAGAAAGGTTTGCATCGATCCGAGGATTTTGAAATGAATCTGGTGAGTGCAAAGAATCTTTCCCGTCAATCTTTGGACGTCCTTGATGCATTGAGGTGACGACAGGTTGATAATAGCACGTATCCGTTCCGGGGCAGCTTCAATGCCTCTTTTAGTAACCATATAGCCTTAAACTTCCCCGCCCTCATTGCAAAGTTGCATTTAGTCAAGTTAAGCTTCATATTGAAACAATCCAAGATGTCAAAGGCCTGGGATAAGTTGCTTATGTGATCTTCGGTTTTCTTGGATTTTACCACCATGTCGTCGATGTATACTTCCATTGTGTCCCAATCCGATCTTTGAACATTTTGTTGACGAGCCTCGATATGTTGCACCCGCATTTTTAGACCAAAAGGCATAGCAATATAACAATAAATACCTGTGGGTGTTATGAAGGCGGTGTCCTCTTGGTCAGAGGGTTCCATCTGGATTTGTTGAAATCATGAGGATGCGTCCATGAATGTGAGGAGCTCATGTCCAGAAGTGGCATCAACCAACGAGTCTATGTGTGGCAAAGGGAAAGGATCTTTTGGACAGGCTTTATTCAGGTCTGTGAAGTCGACGCAGACTCGCCATTTCCCGTTTCTCTTCTCAACCACAACCACGTTTGCTAACCATCTTGGATAGTCGACCTCTCGTATCATGTTGGCTTTGAGTAGGCGCTCTACCTCTTCCTTGATGATCTGTTTTCTGGTTTCTGCAAACTTCCTACGCTTCTGGTGTACTGGTTTAAAGCTAGGATCTATGTTAAGTTTGTGAGTGATAATATCTTTGCCGATGCCTCGTCATGTCATCATGTTTCCAAGCAAAGCTCTTTATTCTGCTTCTTAATAGGTCCACAAGCTTTTCTTCTACTTCTGGTGGGATGTCAGTGCCTATAAGTACTTTCATGTCCGGGTTGGAAGGGTCTAGCAATACTTCTTTCACATCATCCTCCCTGGCTTCCAGGACTTCACGTACTTTCTTCGGTAATTGCTATGCTTGTTTTGGAGATGTCGACGCCTTCATTGAAGTTTTATAACATTCCTTGGCCACTGTTGATCATCAGTAAATCTTAGCGACACCCCAAGGTGTTGGGAACTTCACACATTGATGGTAAGTGGAGGGTACGGCCTTCATTCCATGAATCCACTGGTCTTCCAAGAATGACATTGTAAGATGTTGCGCAATCAATTACGCAGAATCGTTCCATGGTATTGAGACCCTTCGAGTATATTGGAAGCTTTATCTCCCTACCGTTTCTTTGACTTCACCGCCGAAGCCTACCAAAGACCGAGGATTTTAATGATCTCCAGATTCGGGATGTTCATTTCCTTAAGGGTGCCCAACATGATAAGATTAACAGAGCTACCCCCATCAACTAGGATGCGCCGGATTGTACAGTTGGCATCTGCAAGGAAATAACTAGACCGTCGTGATGGGGTTCCAGAAATTATCTCAGTTGCTTTCATCAAAGGTGATTGGATCCTGGCAAGGTGTCGGCATCCCGGGCCAGTCTTTCCGGTTTTTCCTCCTTTCGACTCCTTAGCATGTCGTTTTGCAGCATAATAGGATGTTCCACATATTTACTGAACCTCCACTAATGAAATTAATCACCTTTGTAGGCCGGGGAGAGATCGGTCTCTCGGCCATGAGGAGCTTCCGCATTTTCAGCCTTCTTCTTTACGGATCCCAAAGCAACTCCTTAAGATGTCCTTTCGAGAGCAAGTAACCGATCTCCTTTCTTAATGCGATGCAATCTTCGGTGACATGTCCAAAGTCTTCATGGTAAGCGCACCATTTTGATTTGTCACGCCATCCCGTGGCTTTATCCGTCTTCTTTGGCCATCCGGCTTTGTCCTCAAGGTTGCCCATTGCAAAGAGTATACCCGAAATGTTAACAGAGAAACAATAATCGAAATGTTAGGCACATTATCATTATCTTCATCCTCACCGTCTATTGAATTAATTTTGCTAGTGTCAATTTCTCGGATAAGGATTGGAACGGTTGTTCTGCGATGGGACGATTCGGTCTTTTCGTCGGGGTTGTCATATGTCGACATCTTGGATGAGGATTTCGATCTTCGCAGCTCGTCTTCCTCCAGCCTTATGAATCTCACCGCCCGCTCCCGACTTCTTCCAACCGCTTACAAGGAGTCATCACCAAATCTCGGTAATATCGTGAGTCCTTCTTCACCCCCATTTTGAATGCTTCGTGGCCGTCGACATGTCAAGATTGGGAATTTCTAGCACTTCCTTATTGAACCAGGTGGACATAGTCCTTTAGAGTTTCATTAGGCCGCTGGGTCACATTGTAGAGATCACTTGTCAACCTTTCAAATTGTCGATCGCATGAGAATTGGTTATAGAACATGTTGATAAGCCGGGCGTAAGAACCAATTGAACCTAGAGGTTGCCTAATCAACCATTTGAGGGCTGGTCCTGCATAAGGTTGATCCAAATCCCCGCATAAGCTGTGCCTCCTAATTGAAGAGGAATATGGATGATGTCCATCTTTTCTTGATAGTGGGCAACGTGTTCTTCTGGATCCGTGGTACCGTCGTACAACTTCATAGATGGTACACTGAATCGCTTTGGGATGTCAACATTTGCAATTGTTGGGACAAACCGGGATTGATTGTAGCGCTTTTGAGTCACTGGTTGGATTGGAGGAGTTACGCCCGGCACGTTCATTATCGCCTCTCGAGATCCCGCATCTGTTTGGCTAGTGGGTTTCGCAAAAGGGTCACCCATAGGAATACGATTGAAATTATTATTATTGAAAAGATTATTTAGCAAACGAGTTGTCTGTAGTAGTTGTGACGGTTGTGTTGTCGATGAATGGGATGAACGGAGTGTATCCCGCAGAAGGTGGCGTCATCGTGGTGTCCCTGGCAAAGATGTTGACATCATTAAGGATGTCACCGACGAGTTTGAGGCGGACTACCCATCGGAATAAATTCACTCAAGTGTAGGTCCTTCGGTGTTGTCGAAGTTGAGGTTCCTCGCACGTAATGGCGATATGTTGTCAAGCCGAGATGTGATGAACTGTTGATCTTCTCGCATCTTAATCATGGAATCGGCCAAAGACCTTCGAATTGCTGTCTTGTTGGTCCAGCCTCTGATTCAACTTGGTCAGGATACTCCGGATGTCGGCATCTACATTGGAAGAGGTCGTTCCCTTTTGTGGAGTCTTCGTAGGTTGAGTTTGCTGAGGTCCGGTTTGAGGAGGTGGCGGCAACAAGCTGGTTCTACCTCCTGATGTTGGAGCAACAGCAGGACTCTTGCCGGCGGCGGATACATTGGTGGGTGCAGACATAATGAACTTGCTTAGGAAATGATCCAAATAATCGATAAACCACGAGGCCCCTCGGTGGGCGCCAAATTGTTTTGGTAGAAAAAACAATAGAATAGAATCTTAACTTTGATTAGTGTGTGGATTGAACAATAAGGAGGGGACTATGGAATTTGACTATATGGAAAAAAAGCGTAAAAAGAAATAATGACACCACGATTTGTTAACGAGGAAAACCTTGGAGGTGATAACCTCTTTGGAAAAAACCCCGGGAGTTAGGTCTCCAACCTTAAAAGTTTCACTATAATGATCACGGATACAACTTTGGAAGATAATGGAGAGGATTACAAGAGCCTGTGTGTAGAATGTGTGTGCGTATGAGCCTTAGTATATGTTCCGTCTCCATTTCCCCTTAAATATAATTAAGTATGAAAGAGTCAAATATTGTTCCTACAATCTCGGGATATAGGCTTATCCTTTCAACCTCCGTGAGACCAAGTCGCCCTAGCCGTTGAAGGTGTGTTGAACGTGCTGGAGAATATCCCGCATTTCTCTCTTAATCACTGGAAAATAAGAATAAAGATTTTAGTAAATATTAAATAAGTAAATATTAAAACAATACTTACAGTGGAATGACATCTTGATATGCAGGATCAACTGAAGATGTCACCATGCTGAAAAATACCCACAACAATTTGTCCTCAAAAACATTTGACTATGTAGGCAACTGAAGAGGCAAAATGTTTTTCTGTCCCATTAAATGTCCAACCGCCCCTATTTGATAGGACGGTTTAGGGATACGAGGCGGTTTAGAAAGGAAGAGTCTTTATAGGAACTAGTAACCGCAATTCCGGATAACCATCAAATCTTCTCTCAATTCTTATCTAGATCTGACGTCTCCTACTATATTACGGCGAGAGTAACCCCAAAGAGCGCATTTGTTATCCCTTCTCCTTCAATACATAGTTGCGACGTTCTCCAAAAAAGTGAGCCAGAATCAATGTGTTTATTGAATTTGCAATTCTAAAAAATCCTTGCTAACATATATCCTTACATGCAGTGACTCGATCCGGCTTCACAACGAGTGATATTGTAGCCAAATACAAAGGCAAGATGAAAGCGGAAGAGAACATACCAGAGACGGATAAGATTACTCCGAAAAGAATAAGGGTAGAACAGATCTCCGGTGTGGAGAAACAAATTTGGAAAGAAGACGTGTTGGAGAATCAGGTAAGAATTAAATTGGGTCACTGGTACATTGATCCTCTTTTAATTTAGTAAAATGCCTCTTTTTGTTTGTTGATGACAGATTGTCTCGATGGCTAAGTTAATGTCCAAAGAAATCAGGATATGGAGGGAAAAATGCGATACCTTTGATATGAGTAGGGTTGAATATGAGAAGGATTTGAAAGAAGCTGCAAGGATAATAAGGGAAAAGGGTTTGGAAATCAGAGACAAGAACGAAGAGATACTAAAATGGCGGTCCAGGCTTGCGAGTGTCGACATCAGTCATGAAAGGGAAATGGAAGCATTTCAGGATGACCTGGTGCATGAGACTGCAAAAGCAGTTTTCGAAACTAGGATCCAAATGATTGAAGAATATCAGGCAGGAGAGCATGTGAATTGGAACCTGAACGATGAGAAAACAGCTTTGCAGCGGATCCATGACGAAAAGGCGAACGAAGTCTCCAAGGATCTTGAGCAGATTGATGATGATCATGACAGCGACATGGGATGACTCTTAGGATGGGAAAAAGAGTAGGATGCTTAATAAGAAAGAGCAGAAGTTTGGAGAAGTTACTCCTAATGCAACACCTGCGGCAGAAGCCACCTAAAAAAGAAGGTAAAATAACTTTGTTCTTGGTTTTTTGATGACGTTACTGGGGTGGAATCCCTTAAAACAATTTTAATTTTAGTTTGGTTATGTAATGGGTCCATAAGGACCAAAGACAATCTTTTTTACGTGTTGGGTTGGTCCAACACTTTTGCACTTTAACGTTGGTAGCTTGGATATTTTTATGGTTAGTTTAATCTAGTTAAAGTTTAGTCGTTTTCAAGCATGTCAGGGCTTGTTTTCTTTTGGATGAAATTTTTCTTTGTACGGTTATTTGTTATGTTCGTAAGGTGACATGTTAGTATGTCAAAACTGTGAATACTTAAGATGACATGTATATGCCATAACCCGTAGATACTTTAGATGACACGTATATGTCATAACCATAAGAATAGTGCGTAAGATCAATCATTTAACTGAGTGGGAATGGGTAAGCTATATGAGTTTACCCATATAGGCCCACCCCACACCTCAATTAAAGAGATAGCTTGCGTTCCAGGCGAAGGTGTGGTAACCTAACATCTTAAGAAAGAGGTAATTAACTCTTTAAACCTTAGAAGGGATTGTGTACCTTTACTTAAGAAGAGATGGCTACCTCTAACGGAGGAGAATTCGTTGTTCTTTGCGTGCTTTCGACATGTCCCCATGTAAACATGTTAACACCTCATAAAACAGAAACATGTTAATAACGGACGCCAACTAATGTTGACGCCTCTCCACAAGGTACGTTAGCGACATCTTGATTTGTAGAGAAGTAAAAAAGTACATAGGAAAAAAGAAAGGTTACAAAAATCAAAAGATGATCCATACCGGAAAAGATGAGTTCATGGGGAATTTTGTTTAAATGTAATACCTTTTAAGGTGAATGGCGTTCCAACTTCGCGGTATCATTTGGCCATCCAAGGTTGCTGTGCGATATGCTCCTTTCCTACCCGCGCATCTATTAGGTAGGGTCCTTCCCATTTTGGGGCGAGCTTGCCCGCATTGGGCTCCTTTGTATTTTGGAATGCCTTTCGTAGGACTAAGTCTCCTACTTGAAACCTTCTAATCCTTACGCTTTTTGTTGTAAGATCTCGGCTACCCTTTATTGATATGTCGCCATGCGAACTTTGGCCATGTCCCTCAGCCCGTCCACGGTATCTAAGTCATGTATCAAGATGTCTTTATTATGTTCCGATGTCAACAAATTGTATCCGGCCGTAGGTACAAGGACTTCGCTGGAATAACCGATTCTCGTTCCAAATACAAGTGAATAGGGGTTTGACCAAGAGCGTTCTTGGATGTCGTCCTGTCACCCACGTAACCATTGGTAACTCTTCCGCCCATCGCCCTTTCTTCCGGTTCCGCCTTTTTTCAAGTTGCTTATGATTATTTTATTGCTAGATTACGCCCGTCCATTGGCTTCGAGGGTGAACGGGTGAAGATGTCACCATCTCGACTCCCCAAGATGTCAAGAAATCTTGGGTTCTCTTTACTAATGAATTGAGAGCCGTTGTCAAAAATTATCTCTCGATGGTATTCCAAATCGACCGAATATGTTTCTTTTGATAAAATATATAACCTCTTTGTCACGAACTTGTACGTATGCCTCATTTCTACCCATTTAGAAAAGTAGTCTGCGTCATAGCCGCAAAAATACTCTTCCACCCGGTGCCCCGGGTAATTTTCCTACAATGTCCATTCCCCAAACCATAAAACGGCCATGGAGACGTAATAGGATGTAGCAATTCACTGGTTGGTGTAGGATGTCCCCATGCCGTTGACAGGAATCACATTTCTTTGCGTAATCGACGCGTCTTTTCTCATTGTAGGCCAAAAATAGCCCATTCTAAGAGCCTTGGTATGTAGACTTCGCCCAAAGATGATTTCCACATTCTCCTTCGTGCAGCCTCCTTGAGAACTCCGATGGGCTCTATCTCGCTTCTAGACATCTTAAGTAGTGACTGCAGCGTGATTTTCTATACAAGAGGTTATCAATAAGTAAATATTTAGATTCTCTTACCCCGAATGCTCTAGCATTTTTCTCCTCAATTGGGATCGTATCATCTAAGAGATACTTGATAATAGGAGCCGTCCAAGAAGTCACCGGAGAGGAAGGTATGTCGACATCTAGAGCGAACATCTCAAGATGATCAATTACCGGGATGTCAATATGCACAATTGGGATACCGGTTTGTGAAATGCTTTTGAAGGCCGAACCCAAGTTTGCCGTAGCATCTCGCTTGAGAATTTTCTTCTCGTGGGATTTGTTCCAAGGAAAATGATTTGAATTTGGCCGAAAGAATTTTTACGATTTCCAAATATGTCGTCATCTTAGCATTTTTCGCCGTGTAGGATCCGTTGTAATGGTTAACAATTAGCAAAGAATCCATAAACACCCGGATATGTTTGACATCTAGGTCCTGGGATGCTTCTAATCCTGCAATTAGTGCCTCATATTCTGCTTCATTGTTGGTAGCCCTGAAACTGCAACTGATGGATTGTGGTATTATGTCCCCTTGTGGCGATTTTAGTACAACTCCAAGACCTGTACCTCTCATGTTAGAAGCACCATCTATATAGAGAGTCCAAATTTTCAGGATGTCATCATCTTGAAGTTGCTGTACTTCCAGTTCCACCTTTTGTTGCATGGTTGGACTAAAATCAGCCACAAAATCAGCTAGTGTGATGTACCCGATTTTTGAAATCAAACGGAGTCGCCACGCCATTTTTGTTTTAAGGGCCAAAACTTTGAAAAATGCCCGGAATCAAGAGATTCGAGTTCGGAGGTCACGTTACGCGCCGGGAAGGACGTTAGTGTGCACCCGGAACGCCTCGTAAAAACGAGTCTTCCAAACATTCAAAATCCTTTTGTGTGTGTGTGTGTGTGTGTGTGTGTTTTGACCAAAATAATTTGAAACTGGGAAAAGTGAAAATTGGGATCTCTTTTTAAGACTTTAAACTGATCCCATGATTTTTTGGAGAATTTTTGGGTTGAGTCTTGGCACTCAAAAGATTTTTGGATTTGAAAAGCAATTCTGCCAGAATGAAAGAAGGCAGTTGACCCTTGACTTTGAAATGGACTTAAAGGCTTCAAAACCTCAGAATCTGGGGAAAGTCCGAGAATGAAAGTTGCTTAAAACACCCTAAATAGGGTTTCTGCAAAGAAACTTTCCATTTTGGAAGTAATTTGAGGGGTCAAAACCTTCTGGAAATCTCAGATATGAGATCTGGATTCCCAGAAGCTGATGAACCAGCCTCTGAAAGAAAAATTGAAAAGAGGAGTTTTACTCACCCAAAAAATAAAATAAAAATATGTCTGGAAAGATCTGGATGTTGGCTACAAAAAGTGTTTTGTAGTAAACACCCAATTCCAAGTTTTACTGGGTCCAAAAAATAAGAAAATGGACTGAGATCTCAGAACAATGCTACTGGACAGCAAGATGTTCTTGAGGGAAAATGTGATTTTTGGGGGATTTGCATCTATGTTCACCCCATTTTCATCCCTAGACTTGATACCACTACTTTTTATTGAGTGGTTATCATATTCAAGTCATCCTTGGGGAATTTATGGGGTTGAAACATGTCCTTTGCAAAGGGAAAGGGGATGTTTTGTAGAAATGAAATTTAAGAGAAAAATCAACTAGAGATCTAAAATGTGGACCATTTGAGATGGTCATTCATGAAGATGAACTTCAAGATGACCATCTTGGGTCAAAACTTAAGTTAAAATAGACATCAAAAAGACCCAAGTAAGAAGAACAAGATGAACAAGAAGTTAAAAGAGAATTTTAGGGTTTTGAGAAGGAGGGCTTTACCAATGGTGACACCCTATCTTCCTAGGCTTGGAATTTGACTTGAGGAGTATCAAGATTTGGTGTTTTGACTTGAGGAGTATCAAGATTTGGTGTTTGGATTTGTGTTTGGGTGGATTCAAGGCTTGAATGTGTTTAGGGTTTGATGATAGAGTTGATCAAAGAGAAAACAAGTGGATAACACTTAAGTCCTCCATGTTTTCTCCCTAATCTTCCTCTTGAGTAGTGTTTCAAGCTTGAGCTTGGTGTGTTTAAGAGTGATTTGAGAATGTTTGGAGTGGATTGGGAAATATTCAAGAGAAAATGGTGGCAATCAAAGGATTCCCACTGTTTTCTCTCTATATTTCGCCAGAACTTCGTTGCTGTGTCAAAATGTGTTATGTAAACTGAGAGAGGAGGGCTTAATTTATAGCCCTCTGTGAGGATCAAACATATCCGCGCGGACGGGGTTTTAAAACGTGCCTGGTGCATTAAATGCTGCTCCAGGCTTTGAACAAGAAGAATATTTTTCAAAATATCAGCAGAAATTGTTTTTCAACTTGCTGTTTCGGGATTTTCTTAATTCTTTTGCTTTTTTGGATTCCTTTTTTGGTTTAACTTTAAATGGCAAACCCTAACCTACTCTTGCTTGGTTAGGAAGGTTAGAGATTGTTAGAAATGTTAGAAATGTTAAAACTTTCGTTAACTTTCTAACGAAAAAACTACCAACTCAAATTGGAGCACTTACAAGCAGCCCCTCGGCGACGGCGCTTTCGAAGGAAGCGGGGTCGTCGATAAGAGTAAGGCTCCATATTTGATAAGATGATCAAGTGATCGAGTGGCCGAACCTATTCAATAGGCTACCTACGTATCCCGAATGGGAATCAAGTTGCCGTAGTTCGGGTCCTTGACCCCGGGAATGATGGCGTTTTAAGGTATCGAACCCGATGAGCGAAGTTCTACGTTTGCTTGGAAAGAAACTCTGGGGATTAGAGATGACCATTTTCGGTCTGATGGGTATCCGCCCGCCGGGGATAGGGATGACCATTTTCGGTCTCTGCTGGGGATGATTGCGATTTATCGCTTTCCTAGTGATAGCGTCTTAGGTGCCTCGAACCTTGATGATGGCGTTTTAGGTGCCTCGAACCTTGGTGATGATGGCCTTTTAGGCGCCTCGGACCTTAATTTGAAATGGCCTTTCGGTGGACTTCGTCTCCGCCGAAGGAGAGGGTGACCATTTTGGTCGAGGGCCGGACCTAATGATAGGCTACCTACGTATCCCTGTGGGAATCAAGCCCTTTCGTAGTTCGAGTTCTTCTCGAGATTTCGTTGGCTTTGATGGGGAAAATCGACGTATTGCTGGGAAATCGGTCTTACGTTTTTATGCGGACGATTTTGATGAAAGAAACGGGATTCCGTTATCTTTCTGGGACTCGGCCTTACGTTTAACCGCCGGGAATTTCTTGTGAGAGGGTATGAACTCAAATGGGGACTTAGTTCAGAGTATGAACCTAAGTTGAGATTTTCTGTGAGTATGAACCTAAATGGGGACTTAGTTCAGAGTATGAACCTAAGTTGAGGTCTTGCTGAGTATGAACCTAAATGGAGACTTAGTTAAGGAGTATGATCCTAAGTCGGGATTTGGTTCAGAGTATGAACCTAAATGGAGACTTAGTTCAGAGTACGAACCTAAGTTGAGGTTTTGTTCAGAGTATGAACCTAAATGGGAATTTAGTTCAGGAGTATGAACCTAAGTTGAGGTTCGGTTCAGAGTATGAACCTAAATGGAGACTTAGTTCAGGAGTATGAACCTAAGTTGAGATTTGGTTCAGAGTATGAACCTAAATGGGAACTTAGTTCAGAGTATGAACCTAAGTTGAGGTTTGGTTCAGAGTATGAACCTAAATGGAGACTTAGTTCAGGAGTATGAACCTAAGTTGAGATTTTGTTCAGAGTATGAACCTAAATGGGAACTTAGTTCAGAGTATGAACCTAAGTTGAGGTTCTGGTTCAGAGTATGAACCTAAATGGAGACTTAGTTCAGAGTATGAACCTAAGTTGAGATTTGGTTCAGGAGTATGAACCTAAATGGGAACTTAGTTCAGAGTATGAACCTAAGTTGAGGTTTGGTTCAGAGTATGAACCTAAATGGGAACTTAGTTCAGAGTATGATCCTAAGTTGAGGTTCTGGTTCAGGAGTATGAACCTAAATGGAGACTTAGTTCAGGAGTATGAACCTAAGTTGAGATTTGGTTCAGGAGTATGAACCTAAATGGGAACTTAGTTCAGGAGTATGAACCTAAGTTGAGGTTTTTTACCTGATGGAGGCTATTTGAAGGTGTTCTTGCTGGGGAAGACTCGGGCTTACGAGAACCATCGGGAAGAAAGGTGATCAATGTGGCCAAGTGGATGGACCAAGGATTGATCAGATCCGGGGGTCACCCGAGGATTGACTATTTTAGGGAAGTCGTCCTAGAGATTGATCATTTGGGAGTCACCCGAGGGATTGACTATTTTTGGGAAGTCGCCGCGGTTTGACTATTTTTGGGAAGTCGCCCACGGTTTGACTGTTTTTGGGAAGTCGCCCTATGGTTTGACTATTTTTGGGAAGTCGCCCTATGGTTTGACTATTTTTGGGAAGTCACCCTATGATCTGACTATTTTTGGGAAGTCGCCCTGGTTTGACTATTTTGGGAAGTCACCCTACGGTTTGACTATTTGGGAAGTCACCCTAAGGTTTTGACTGCTTTGGGGAAGTCGCCCTATGATCCGACTATTTTTTGGGAAGTCGCCCGTGGTTTGACTATTTTTGGGAGTCTCCCTACGGGTTTGACTATTTTTGGGAAGTCGCCCTATGTTTTGACTATTTTGGGAAGTCGCCCTACGGTTTGACTATTTTGGGGAAGTCGCCCTACGGTTTGACTATTTTGGGAAGTCGCCCTATGGTTTGACTATTTTTGGGAAGTCACCCTACGGTTTGACTATTTTGGGAAGTCGCCCTATGGTTTGACTATTTTTGGGAAGTCGCCCGTATGGTTTGACTATTTTGGGAAGTCGCCCTATGACTTGACTATTTTGGGGAAGTCGCCCTATGACTTGACTATTTTGGGGAAGTCGCCCTACGGTTTGACTATTTTTGGGAAGTCGCCCTATGACTTGATGATAATGTTCTTTTAGAAAAGTAGTTGATTAAGATATGCTTTCATACCTGTGTTGTGCTTACTCCGTAGCTGAAGGACCGAGGCTACTACTGATGTTGATGAAGAGTTGTTAAGTTGCCGTTCGTGGGACGGTTTCGCCGACGATTTGCCGTCTTTGGAAGGCATTTTGACCTCGAAGGAGGAGTTTGGTTGAGTCCGCATCTTGCCGGTGATCGTCAACCTTGTAGAGGTGGTCGAGCTTGTCTTCACATTGGGACTTCTTGCTTTTGAGAACTTGGTGTCTCCGACCGCATCAGATTTGAGAACTTGGCGTCCCTGACCGATTTGTAATTGAGAACTTGGCGTCTCCGACCGATTTGCATGGGAGAGTTTGGCGTCCCTGACTGATTTGTATTGAGAACTCGCGTCTCCGACCGATTTGTATTTCGAGAACTCGCGTCCCCGACCTATTCAGTATTCGCGTCTCCGACCGATTTGTATTTTGAGAACTTGGCGTCCCCGACCTATTTGCATTTGAGAACTTGGCGTCTCCGACCGAATTGTATTTGAGAACTTGGCGTCTCTCGACCGAATTGTATTTTGAGAACTTGGCGTCCCCGACCGAACCGCATTTGAGAACTTGGCGTCTCCGACCGAATTGTATTTGAGAACTTGGCGTCTCCGACCGGCATTTGATTTGCATTTGAGAACTTGGCGTCCCCGACCTATTTGCATTTGAGAACTTGGCGTCCCCGACCGACTTGTATTCGAGAACTCGGCGTCTCTCGACCGAATTGTAGACACCGGAGGTGGTCTTCATTGGGGCCGTTTTCATCCATTTGTGGACATTGGAGGTCGTCTTTAGCAAGTTGCGTACGCCTGAGCTTGTCTTTGCCAAACTCGTAGATGCCGGAGGGCGTCTTCATCCATTTGTGGACATTGAGGTCGTCAGGTGAAGATCATCCTTGCCGAAAAGGGGGATTTGATTTCACGTTTGAATTCCCGCATTCGTTAGTGAAGAGGAAGATGCATATATGGCATTTATGATGACAGATGCATGCATAGAGCCAAAAATGATTGTGAGAGTATCACCGCATAAGTTTGCGAGATGATGCATTTACTTGCTTTCGAAGATGCACTTAGCCTAAGCTGGGCAAAAATTATGATTTATGATCTTCAATCACTTAGGATTTTTCCTATTGATTCAAGTTTTCAGTGCATGCTACATGAGCCCTCGGGAGATTTTTAGTGGGGATGCATGGTGATGTATGTGTCCGGAGACTGCTTGGAACAGCATTTTGATCAAGTGGGGATGAGAACCTCGATCGCGATTTAAACAAATGGTTGTCGGTGAGGTTTTGTCAAGAATATCACATGGACCTCAATCTTGATGAGATTGGATTCGATCCCGGTCTTGATTGAAACTTTCCCTCTCATTCTTGGTCATTCAAGCCGATGCCGATGCACTTTAGGGCCAACGTTGATACGAGTGAAGCTTCTTTCATTTGGATGAGCCGTGACCTTGGCCGAAACCTTGTCCTGAGGATGATTTGATGGAATTGCTAATGCCGGAGAAACCCCGATCTTGAATTCCGATGCTACGGGAAGCCGCCGTGTACCAAGTTCCGAAGCCGAAATTCTTTCTTGCGACTTGATAAAATTCGGGTCCAAAAGACCATCTTGACAAAGCCCCTGATCCCGAGTAGGCAAAGTCCAGATTTTGAAGAAGCGATTTGGCGAGTCTATCTCGTGGTGAAGAACCCAACGTGGACCCAAAGATGACTATATAAGCCCCACTTGAAGAGTCGCTACAGAGAACCCGGGAGAACCGCTTAGCAAGCCCCAAAGATGAAGAAATCTGTGAGTAGTCTTACGTGCAGAGGGGAACCCATCTTTTTCAAACCTTAGTCAACCGCCATCGGACAAGACTCGTAAATGTTTACGTGCAGGGCATATCTTTTGAAAGATGGGAATGTCTCCCGAATTTGTGTATGACACTCTCGCTTTTGGTTTGACTCTTTTGAGAGAGTATAAGCATCACAAGGTGTGGAAAAGTGTATGGAAGCCCCCGCAGACGTAAAGACGTTGTTTGGCCTCTATTTCCTATGATGGAGAGAGAGAAGACTTGTCGAGACACTTGAAAACTTGTCTTATTCATGATGATCACAAGGCCGCTTAAAACCCTTTGTTAATGTTCGGTTATTCAATCCCTAAATCTGATATGAACAAATATTTTGATTAATCACAAGGAGAAAACCAACCGATATCGAAAATCAAGCTTGGAAGGGCGGAAAGTGTATAGGGACGATCCTTGATGAGACCGGATTTTTTTTTGAGATTTGTTTGTGATTTCGACCGACCATTTCTCGGTTGCCTACGTTCCCTCCATTATGAAGAGCTCAGTCGCCGTAGTTCGGGCCTATCCCGAATGAAAAGAGAATGAATGTTGAAATTCGAGGGTCCGAGGACCTTTGGGGATTTTGAGGATTTGGAGGATTGAATAACATATCCCCTTAGAGTGTCCATGAAAGACACGGATGCGAAGCCCCAGCTGGGACATCCACGGCAAGTGTTTGTGAGGAGAAATGAAATATGCTCACATGAAGGGAAGGGTTGAATTTGCACAATCTTTGATTGGTAATTTTGAACCAAAATGGATTAGATTCCAATTTAAGCAAGCAATGAAGCATTAATTTGATCCCGACATCGAGGATATTAGAATGAAACCGCTATCCCGTAGGGACCGTAGTCGGGTTTCCGGCTTCGATCGGCTATCGGGTGATTTGGGAGATTATGACCTCTTGAGATGAGAGGTCGGCTAGGCCTTTTACCGACCGAACCTCTAAAGATGAGAGGTTGGCTCGCGGGGATGTGTTTGGGAAATCTACGGCGAGGAAGATTGATTGCCTCCAAGAATGAGAGGTCGATTTTGACTTGGCCAAGGGCAAGGGTAATGGTGATGGGAGTATCCTCTAAAATTGAGAGGATGGCTTGGGATTGGGTTTAAGGTAATGATAAGAGGAAGTCCGAGCGACCGACAACTTTTTGCGATCTTGCGAGAATTCAGCTCCTTTTGATCATTGGAGAGCTTCTTGAGATGCTCGGGGACTTTTGAGTTCTTCTTCTTTTTTTTTTTTTTGGAAGGCTTCCCGAGGAGCTTGGAATTATATCCGAGATTGTGAGGATTTTAAAATCCTTCTTTTTTTTTTTTGTTTCTTTTTTTTTGTTTTTTTTTTTGTTTTTTTTTTGTTTTTTTTTTTGTTTTTTTTTTTTTGACTTGGAAAGCTTCCCGAGGAGTTGAGGATTATCTTTGTCCTTCCTTCATGGCTTGAGATAATTTGCGCATCGCCGATTCTCGAAGCTAACTTCGGGCTCGCTGGACTTTCTCTCGCATGGAGCAAAAATGATGGCTAAACCGGGTTTCAAAACACGCCGATCTTGAAATGAGAGGGTAGTGTTTAGTAAGGGTGAGGTAATGGCTTTCCTATGGGTGAAAGGTTTCAACCGCAATCCCTACCGGATGACCTAAACGAGATTAAGTCTTCATTGCTTGCTTAAGCTTTATATGAGAAAAGATCCATGCAAATTCATCGAGCAACGAGATGATGATGATGAAAGGGATGTGAGCATATGAGATGCAAGATGGGAGTTGGTAAGCCCCAATTTGGGAAGGATATCAATTGATTTTCTCACTCCGATTAGTTTAAATATTAATCATTTTCGAAGAATTAGTGGTTGAGCAAAGACAAGTGATCATTTTGGATAAAACCATTTCAATTAAGTGTAACGTGGGTGCGCAAGTGATGTCTCGAGTCTAGCAAGAAAAGAAAAAGACTTATATTAAAAATTAGACACTTAACCACTATGTCCAAAATGGACTACAACGACAAATGTCCAGAAGGACTTAGGTGAAAGAAAAGTACTAGAACCTACGAAGGTTGACTCAAAAGACTATTTTAAAGATAGGTAGCCCCCGCCTAGCCGCTCTTTGCCGTTGAACCATGCATCTATTCTTCGACGCCGGAGACGGGAGCTATTGCACCTTTCCATCAGATTTCCTTGGCAACTTTTTGCTCAATCCAACCATCTTCATTGTCGCGATGACCGGTTCATTGACCTTGCAAAGGGACGAGTCAAACTCCATTGTGCCCACAAGGCTTGAACCACCAAACTCGATCATGTTGACACTCATGTTGTTAGGGAGCGGGTTATTGATAGTATTAGGTCCTTCAGCATCTCTAACCTCCCTTGCTCAATCAACCCTCGATGGCCTTTTTCAGGGGGACGCAATCATCCGTCAGTGCCCATGGTATCGATGAAAGGCACAATGCTTGGAGGTATCCAAAGGAGCTTGGGGTTTCTAGGCCGATAATTTTCCAAAGGCCTGAGCAAACCTTCTCTCACCAAACCTCAAGATATCACTCAAAGGCATCCCAAAGTTTCTCAAGTCTTGGAGCCGGATCTCGGATGCATCAGCTTCTTGGGAACAAAGGAAGTGGCATTGTTAGCCCCGTCCCGCGTAGCCGATCGCCTTTCGCTTTAGCGAAAGTGAGAGTAGTTTTGGAGGGAGGAGCCCGATATCCGTAGGCGTGTGCAAAGCAGCTACGCCGATTGTAAGCCTTTTCAAACTTAGCCCCGGAATTAACCATTGCACGCAAGTCGCCGTAGGAAGTGGCCGAGGGAAGCTCTCAAATGCGGCTTCAAGCATGACCGAAAGATGTCTAATCAAGCTCCGTCGTCAGAGGGAGGAATGGCCATTTCACCGAGCTTTAAGTTCCATCTCTTATAGAAATCCCCAATATTCTCATTGTGGCGCCGCATCGTTGTTTGCGTGTGTCAACTCGTTTGTCTCCCACTCCAAGTCGGCTTTATACTTATCTCGTGAAAGTACCGGTAATTTGTTCCCAAGTAGCCCTAGCTTCAGCCGCAATCGGAAAAACCATTTCAAAGCCCCCGACTTCAAAGAGAGACTAAAGTAATCGGCCAACCGCCGGTTTGTGCATCCCTTAGCCTTCATTGCCAAAGTATAGGTGTCCAAGTGAGTTTTAGGGCATGCACTCCCGTCAAACAATTCCAGAGCGGGCATCACAAACTTGTGAGAGGCAGGGGGACAATCGAGCCTGATCCGTAGGCCGAAGAGCGTTGTTCTTTTTGGCGGTCAATTCAGCAAGAATCTGTGCTTTCATTTCCTTGTGTTGCTCCATAAACCAAGCCAATTGGGGATCCAAAGGCGGAGCGGGAATTCCCGAGCCGATATTTGAGCTAGGAAGAGGACTAGTCAGCTGTGGTGCATTGGTGGAAGGAATACCATATCCCTGAGCATAGGTGAAAACTCCGTCCTGGCCCAAATTACCCCGGGGAGTGTAGGTAGGAGCCGGGCAAAAGGATAGAACCCAGCGACTTGCCGTTGGCTTCCAATCGGCAGAGAAGATGGAGGCAGATCCGAGGTAGCCATATGGCTTGGATTTTCTGGAGCGAGGCCCATAAGTAGGCTTAAGTGCGGCCGCCGTCCCCGGTTGTTGAATTGCATGGCCGGTTGTGGCGAGGATGCATAACCGAGAGGATACCGTGGTCCCGGTGATTCTGGATGAAACCGGATGAAGGCTTGATAACCCATAGAAGTCCGAGTGAATGGATTTGTGAAAGCCGTGTGAGGAGCAACCGAACCAAGCACTCATTCCGAGGAGGGGCTCCCGACCGTGGCCCGTAACCGCATTGTGGCGGCATTCCAAATTGTGGCCGTTGAAGTCCTGGATTGATTGGTCCCAAACCGAGGCGGGATCCCAATTTGCCGTGGCATTCCGGGTATCCCCAACCATGGGAAGGCATTCCGTACCGACTTTGTCCCCACCGAGGCATTGCGAACCGGCTCGTCCCGTCAGCCGCATGGATCCAGCTGGTCTCGCAGCTTGGGAGCCGGCCGACCTAGGGATCGAGGAGCATAGGCTCGGTGGTAGTACCGTGGGAGGCCGGTGGTGGCATCCCGGAGTAGTCGGGTTGACCAAGAGCGGGATTGTGGTCTTCCTCTTCTTCCACAGCCAAGGTGCCATCCGGCCGAGACCGGCGGCCAATCCATGGCTTTTGATAGCCTCCATAAGGCCGTTCAACCGTGCTTCCCGGCGCACTTTCATCCTGTTCGGCTAGCCGATTCCACCGTTGCTCTGTCCGAGGAGTCCCGGAGGCGGAGCGACGTTGTCCCCATCGTTACTCAGCTGATGCAGACATTCTAAAATTCGGAGTCGGAACAGACGGTGAAGCCGATGATGCGCTTGACTCTTCCTAACTGATTAAATCGGTGACCTGTGCCCGAAACCAACCTTTGTGCGGAGTCATGGGGAAAGACACGAGGGTTCGATGTCCGGGAATGGAAGGAGGGTAGGTGTTTCGGGGCTTTTTGGCTCATGCAACATGCGATTATTTGTTCATGTTTACTTAAAACATGTTTTATTAACCTAATCGGTTGGAAAAGATTGCTCTTCTTTTTCGCAAACTACTCGATTCCCGGATCGTGGGTCCCGTCACTACGTCTATAAGCCCCTCGTATTCCACCCGTATTTCGACCTCCCGGGTGGATGCCCCGGCGAGGGTCCTATAGGGCAAGCGGGTCCCACCGACCGAAAGAAAACGATCCTAAAAGTCTCAAGTGTAATCGAGTCTTAACGAGCATTCGATGTAAATTACGGACAAAGCCGACGTCAAAAGTCAAGATCATGTCCGAGGGCTCGACGAAAAGCTCTGCATGATTTGACCGATAAGCGTCCACAATTGATATTGACTTGTCGTCATTTAAGCCGTAATTAGGCATGGAATATTCATTAATCCTTGATGACTCAAAGGTCAATGCCGGGAGTCGCTTGTATAATTTGTGCCGCCGAGCCGAAGTCAAGGCGCCTGGCCAATATCTTGGTCAAAGTCCGCGGCGGAAAACCGCGTAACTTCGACCGATTAGGGTCCCCGAAAGATATCGAGTCGGTATGCCGACAAAGGCTTGAAAGGAAAGGTCTATACACGTACAGGCATGACATGCACTGCACTAAAAACCAACCGGGTCTCGGACAAAATGTGTCACGGATAAGTGCATGGTCGACACGAGGCTCCATGGGATGTTTGGGTAGTCCTGTGCTCATCCGAGAGGCGTAATAAGACCAAACGGACCGCGACAAGGATTTCCCCGGGTTAGGGACGTAGTGTGCAGTGTAAGGTCACGTGCGCGTAGTGTGCAAGCAGTCTATCTTCTTTTTCTAAGAAAAATAGAAATTTTTTTATGTGTCTTAAAAAGGCATGATGCATGATTTTTTTTTTGAATTTTTTTTTGAAAATTTTATGAACACATAAGCACATAAGCACAAAAATTCCGACAGTTAGGGACATTATTCCGACAGTCAAAATTTTGACTTTTCCGAGGCGGCCAAAAACAAACACGAAAACTGTGCAAAAATCAACACACACAAAGCAAAGGATTTTCAAATGTTGAGACGGAAGCTTGACCCTCAAAAGCTTTTCTTTTTTTTTTGAAAATAATGATACCGGTACGTGGGATTGTTAGACCACAATTTATCCCCGACTCGTGTTAGGAGGCGATAACGGGAAGTTTAATGGTTTCCACCAATATACCAAATATCATTTTTTTTTTAGAAAAAGCTTAGTTATCCCCAGCGGAGTCGCCACTGTGATGTACCCGATTTTTGAAATCAAACGGAGTCGCCACGCCATTTTTGTTTTAAGGGCCAAAACTTTGAAAAATGCCCGGAATCAAGAGATTCGAGTTCGGAGGTCACGTTACGTGCCGGGAAGGACGTTAGTGTGCACCCGGAACGCCTCGTAAAAACGAGTCCTCCAAACATTCAAAATCTTTTGGTGTGTGTGTGTGTGTGTGTGTGTGTGTGTGTGTGTGTGTGTGTGTGTGTGTGTTTTGACCAAAATAATTTGAAACTGGGAAAAGTGAAAATTGGGATCTCTTTTTAAGACTTTAAACTGATCCCATGATTTTTTGGAGAATTTTTGGGTTGAGTCTTGGCACTCAAAAGATTTTTGGATTTGAAAAGCAATTCTGCCAGAATGAAAGGAGGCAGCTGACCCTTAACTTTGAAATGGACTTAAAGGCTTCAAAACCTCAAAATCTGGGGAAAGTCCGAGAATGAAAGTTGTTTAAAACACCCTAAATAGGGTTTCTGCAAAGTAACTTTCCATTTTGAAGAAGTTTGAGGGGTCAAAACCTTCTGGAAATCTCAGATGTGGAATCTGGATTTCCAGAAGCTGATGAACTGGCCTCTGAAAGAAAAATTGAAAAGAGGAGTTTTACTCACCCAAAAAATAAAATAAAAATATGTCTGGAAAGATCTGGATGTTGGCTACAAAAAGTGTTTTGTAGTAAACATCCAATTCCAAGTTTTACTGGGTCCAAAAAATAGGGAAATGGACTGAGGTCTCAGAACAATGCTACTGGACAGCAAGATGTTCTTGAGGGAAAATGTGATTTTTGGGGGATTTGCATCTATGTTCACCCCATTTTCATCCCTAGACTTGATACCACTACTTTTTGTTAAGTGGTTATCATATTCAAGTCATCCTTGGGGAATTTATGGGGTTGAAACATGTCCTTTGCAAAGGGAAAGGGGATGTTTTGTAGAAATGAAATTTAAGAGAAAAATCAACTAGAGATCTAAAATGTGGACCATTTGAGATGGTCATTCATGAAGATGAACTTCAAGATGACCATCTTGGGTCAAAACTTAAGTTAAAATAAACATCAAAAAGACCCAAGTAAGAAGAACAAGATGAACAAGAAGTTAAAAGAGAATTTTAGGGTTTTGAGAAGGAGGGCTTTACCAATGGTGACACCCTATCTTCCTAGGCTTGGAATTTGACTTGAGGAGTATCAAGATTTGGTGTTTTGACTTGAGGAGTATCAAGATTTGGTGTTTGGATTTGTGTTTGGGTGGATTCAAGGCTTGAATGTGTTTAGGGTTTGATGATAGAGTTGATCAAAGAGAAAACAAGTGGATAACACTTAAGTCCTCCATGTTTTCTCCCTAATCTTCCTCTTGAGTAGTGTTTCAAGCTTGAGCTTGGTGTGTTTAAGAGTGATTTGAGAATGTTTGGAGTGGATTGGGAAATATTCAAGAGAAAATGGTGGCAATCAAAGGATTCCCACTGTTTTCTCTCTATATTTCGCCAGAACTTCGTTGCTGTGTCAAAATGTGTTATGTAAACTGAGAGAGGAGGGCTTAATTTATAGCCCTCTGTGAGGATCAAACATATCCGCGCGGACGGGGTTGTAAAACGTGCCTGGTGCATTAAATGCTGCTCCAGGCTTTGAACAGGAAGAATATTTTTCAAAATATCAGCAGAAATTGTTTTTCAACTTGTCAAGCTTCGGATTTTCTTAATTCTTTTGCTTTTTTGGATTCCTTTTTTGGTTTAACTTTAAATGGCAAACCCTAACCTACTCTTGCTTGGTTAGGAAGGTTAGAGATTGTTATAAATGTTAGAAATGTTAAAACTTTCGTTAACTTTCTAACGAAAAAACTACCAACTCAAATTGGAGCACTTACAGTGCATATGAGGCAATCCTCTTTTCTGAAACTCTATTGTGAAAACATATGCTTCTATTTTTCCAAACACCCTTTTATTTTTTACTATTTTCATCAATTCTCTTCTCTTCAACTCAAAAACTCGAGCAACTAAATCTGGACGATCAGCTGAAGTTTGATTCGGTAGCAGAGCATCTCTAATTTCTGGCCATGCTGGGTTGGCAGTCATGGTTAAAAATATATCTGGATGCTTGTATGCACGTGTAATAGCCATAGAATCTTGAAAAATTTCATACATTTGTCTTGGCCCCCCAATAAAAGAAGATGGGAGGATAAATCTTCTTCCAATTTGATCAGGGCTTGGACCTTCTTCATCAAAGATTTCTTAGAGATCTCTATACCGATCAGAACGAATAAAGAACTCTTGATTTTCTCTGATATAAGTAAGTCGATTTTGCTCTGTTGCAGCCCAAGCATCTACCAAAAATTCCTGAAATAGTTTTCGGCCTCTCAAAATTGTTGAATACTCGCTTGTTCGTTCGAATAAATGATAGCTATAATAATCCATCATTGTGAGACGATTTCTCTGTTTAGTACTGGGAACATTTCTATCCACATCCCAAACAGTCATGTCGGTTCCCATCCTAGCTTGCCAAATGGAAACAATAGCACATAATGTAATGGTGCGTAAGCCGGATGAGATTCACTTATACGCGTTAAGCCTTGGGTTCCTTTATAGTGCAGAATTATATCTCTGGATCTCCTTGCCTCAGTACCATCACCAGGCACGATAACGACAATCTCATCTACAATGGGTGCATTATACCTGCGTTGATCTCTTCTTGGATCATAGTGCAAATATGCAGGTAAATTTTGGTCATCCTGATTTTGATTTTCTTGTTGTAATACTTCGTATGCTTGACGAAAGAGATGCACAAATGGATTGTTTCGTAACAAACATTCTTGGATGTTGCCTAAGAGATCGCGATCTAACATTGGATTTCGACGTTGACGACTGTCCAATGCTCTCGTGGGATCATAGATGTAAAGTTGGGCATATATCGGCTCTGCTCCCTGTTGTGGCAATAATGCACCCGTTCGATGTCGCAACTCACCGTGTATGGTGAAACTATAAGGACCCCGACTAAGGAGTACACGATCGTCCATTGCACATCCAAGACTCGTAAAAGCATTTACAGAATTATATCGTCGAATATCTTGAAAAAACGACGTCGAGCTATCGTCATTACCATCATATAATGACCTAAACAGGGTAGGAGGTTCACGAAGTCGGGGAAGCTTAACTTGTCCTTCCAAGCAACATGTTCCAAATTTGGGACGATTTGGAGAAGAACGAACCAATTTCTCATCAATCCAATGCAATGCATCACAATGTTCACACACGATTTTCATTCTACCAAGGGAATGCCGACTTTGAGTGAAAATTTGTTGACTTATATCATGGTCTTCTAATATTTTTGACCTATACATTTGGAAAGTCAAGTGATTATTTTTAAGATAAATTTAATAGAATTAAATAGGATTAAAAAATTAATTAAGTTACGTAAATGCATACTCTTGTTCACGCAATCGTCGTGTCCTTTGTGCTGAACCTCGCCTCGAAGAATGTAAAGTAATGTTTGATGAATTTGGGTAGGTATCTTGTTCATTTATTGATGGTTCGACTCTGGCTCTTACATTACGTGGGAGTTCTCCCATTTCACGTGATTGAATGGAAGTTGAACGTTGTGGGGTAATAGACGTTAATACATTCTCTTCATCACGTAATCGTCGTCTTCTTTGTCCTAGTGAACGTCTCGAAAGGCCCAAACCAACGTTCATTGTATTTCGGGTAGATATGCTAGATGAAGAACTTTCTCCTAACTCCATATTTAAAGCTGGTAAAATTCTTTGTTGGTTTGTTGATTGAATTATTTCATCGGGATATTCTACATCATCTGCCTACACATTTAGATTTATGAATAAAAAGATATAGTAAATATAAAGTAGTATGAGTAAAGGTCATGATAGTATTATGTTCATATTAAAAACATATTTATCATTTATAACGATAAATAGTAGAATTCATGAAGATAATATTTGAAATATCATAAAAATCATATACATTCATGAAACCAACCATACTACATTTTCTATTCAGACTATCTATTTATATTCAGAATGTGATAAAATGTAAGGGTTAAAAGATGGTAGTAAAGAATACCTCCGGTGGTGCCGCCGTTTCTTTTCCTTTCCTTGAAGGTTGTTGTGCCATGGAGTTGAACTTACAAACTTTAAAAACATAATAAAAATCATTAGTAATATTTTTATTAGATCAATAATATTTATGTTGGGATATGAAAGATGTGGACGATAAAGGAAAATAGTATCAATAACAAACAAACTACAGAGGAAAAACATAAATAATTAATTTTTTCTACGGGTGAGGTGTCTCGGGTGAATGCACACAATTAGTAACCGACCCATAGAAGACGGAGAGGGCCAAACAGCTATATATTTATATGCGAGGCTCCAAGCATTAATTGAATTCAAACACGTTTAGTTTGCCTACCCATCATGCCCAGAGAGCACAATATTTAAAGACTTCAACATGCAAGTCCCAGCTGGAATGACGGTTGCACTGGTGGGCAGGAGTGGGTCAGGGAAATCAATTGTGATAGCATTGCTGCAGAGATTTTATGACCCAGAGGAAGGTGAAATTCTACTTGATGGGCTGGGAATAGACAAACTTCAGCTTAAGTGGCTAAGGTCCCAGATGTGCCCTCGCAGGTTAAACAAAGTCAACCCCCCTAATCTTATGATTAATGACTCCTCTGTCCCACCAAAGGAGTCTTACATTTGATAAAAGTTTGTCCACAGAAAATATCTCATTTCAAAAATGTATCTTAAATATTTCTTTCCTTGTCTTATCATTACATTAACTGGTATTCCTTTTGAGTTGAGCATTTTGAGAAAGTATTTGTTTCTTTTGATTATTTAATTTGCTTCAGTGTCTTTGGCTAAGTGTGTCGTTTGGTGCAGAGATAAATAAAAAAGAATGGCTTAGGCAAATGGCTCCAGTGATTTGTCATCAGAGATGGAAGTTGATGCTTTTAGACGCCTCTTTCCTTTGCGCTTTCATGAGCGTCATTTAGTCGAGTCCATAAGACCTGATGCCCGGCCACTTGGGACAGCTAGAGAAACAACACTGGCTGTTGTTTTTCCGGTGATTTACCAATTCTAGTGCTGATCTCATCTGGGAAATTCATTTCTCATACCTCGCATTCGTCTGGATATTCTAGGAGCTGTGGCATCTGCTGATGGATCAGCACTTGCGAAGATTGGTTGCACTGTAAGTGCTAAATCATGTCTCGCTCTTCTCTACTTTCTCTGTCCCCTCCCCCCTCTTCTCTCTCTCTCTCTCTCTCTCTCTCTCTCTCTCTCTCTCTCTCTCTCTCATATTATCTGTTTCCCATAGACCAAATATAAAATAAGTAAATAATTTTTAATTTCAAGTAATCCCAGCAAAGCATTAGTGTAGTTTTTGTTTACAATGGAAAACAAAATTGAGTTAATGACAATTTTCATTTCAGTTAATTTCGAACTAACCCCCCCCCATTCCAATCCTACTTTCCACTATATTTGTCCATAAACTGAGCATTGCTATTTTACAACATAATAATAATAATAATAAAGTAAAAAAAGGATGGATCAAGAAAGAAACGGTGAATGATCAAAGTAAACTTGTAAAGGAAAGACCAAATTTAACTTATAAAAATCAGTAAATTGAACAGCTAAAGGAAAGACAAAGAGGTGTCTGTAGTCCCTACAATTTCTTTTATCTCTTTGTGGTTTCTTTTAAAGATAACACATAAGCTCTCCCATTCTTTATCACCATATCAGTGCATTAAGCTTTAATCTCACATGTGGCCTAAAGTACTTTAGCAGCTTCTTTTGGAACAATTTACTCAAGTTAAAAGTAGGTAACCTCTTTTATTACACAGCAAAGCATTAGTGCAGTTTTTGTTTACAATGGAAAACTAAATTGAGCGTATACTGGAAGCCATTAATCGTGACCCAAAAATCGACTCTGATAACATTGATGGGCTGGGAATAGACAAACTTCAGCTGCTTAAGTGGCTAAGGTCCCAGATGGGTTCGGTGAGTCAAGAAAGAAACGGTGAATGATCAAAGTAAACTTGTAAAGGAAAGACCAAATTTAACTTATAAAATTCAGTAAATTGAACTGCCGAAGGAAAGACAAAGAGGTGTTTTACAAAAAAATCCTAAAGAACAAAGAGTTTTCAGTGACCAAAACCATAACATCTGATACGTCTGTATTTCAAGGCTCTAGCTATAATTTAAAGAAAACATAGAAGAAGAAAAAAAACACACATACATAACCCAAATTGATTTAAGCATCAATAATACTAACATGAGCAAACAACAAAACAAAAATAATCACAATAGAAAATTATATAGCTCGTGATGGAAGGAGAAAATAGAGAGAGAGAGTTGGAGAAAAAGCATACCCGTAGGAAATATAGAGAATGAAAAGAAGTGTTTGCTCTCAGTGATATGCTCAATCAAGAATAGTTTCTGCAAAAAAATTGGTGCAAAGGAATTGGGGGAGACAATAAATATACACAGATAACAACGCAAGATCCGGATTAATTCGTATGACTCGCAGATAGTTGAGAGATTGAGGGTAATCTGAGGGATTAAAGAATCGGACCCGAAAATTGTTGTTTATATAATTCATCCATGGAAGAAATAGAGTTGGAAAGGGATTTGTTAGATTGAAACCGAGAAGGAGAAGGATTTGGGGAGATTAGGGCGCAGGAGGAGATGTCGAAATTGGGGTAGAAGTAGGTGGAATCGGTCAGGTAGTCAAGCCATGGAGGAAAGAGAGTTGGAAAGGGATTTGGAGAGTTTAGGGCGATCTATCAGTGGGTTTTGTGAGGAGGCGTTTTTTTGGAGAAGTAGCAACTGTTAGAGAATGAAAGGACAGAAGAGAACGTGGGTTTGAGGGGCTAATTTTAGCTTCAATCCTGGCCGTTATTTGTCTTTTCTAAAATTTAATCTCAGCCCTTGTTTGCGTAGCGGTTATTTCTGATGTCTATTGTAATATAGATTATCCCATCCACTATTTCCTCCACTAATTTTCTCTCCTCTACACTCACAACACTTTATAAATTTACTATTTTCTCCACTAATTCTCTCTCCTATTTTCAAATTACACTCAAAAAAAATTTTTCCCACACTTTTTCTTAATTTACGTGCCAGTCCTAAAAGGGTGACACTCTTGGCGGGACGGAGGGAGTATGTTAGAATGGAAGTATGGAACCCTCTTTCATTTTCTTTCCAACGTTCTCATCTAATTTTCTCTCTCCTCTCTATTTCTCTCCGCCCCTCTGCATCTCGTCTTCAATCTCTGTCTCTTTCCATGGCACTCCAGCAACGTCTATTGTCAATGGCATCACCAGTCTCACCTTCTCGCCTGTATCGTCTTCAAGCCTAGGGGTTACAGGTGATTCTTCTCCCTCTTTCTTTCTCTGTCTCATCTCATGGTGTACTCCAACAACGTCCTTACCGGCGATATAATCCGTTGCCGCCAACATCGTTCCTCGCCGCCGACATCTTCTGTTCATTTACTACCGGCGGTTTCCCTTACAATCTTAAGAATCAAAGGTAAAACCCTCAAATCAATTATATGTTTGTTTATTAATTGTCTATGTTAACGTAATCTTTTTTGTATGGGCTAATTACTTTGATTTAAGGAATTTGGTTACATACATTTTTAATTAGGCAAACCCTAACCCTAACTAAGTTTACATATGCTCTGGGTTATCCCTTCGCCCTCAATTTTGGACCAGATTGTTGGGTCTTTTGACTTATTTTTCAATGTTCTGTGTTTGTTAATGTTTTTGCTTGGTTTACCCCGTCGTACCCTATCGGACACTCCTATTTTAGTGTTGTGAACATGTCCTATTGTTTTATACATTTTGCATTCTTCCTACATACTTGCTTGTACTTTAATTGCTGGTTTTCTTATTTTTTTTCATCTTTGTTTGCTACTCCCTCCGTCCCTATGACTCTTCTCTTTCTTGTCAATTAGGTACATTCTTGATGAGTTTGCTACAATATGACATGGAATGGGGGCTGCAATGAACCTATGTTTCAGAAACGATCTTCCATTAAGTTTCAAAAAGTTTGACACAAGCTTTCCTCTTTCCTTCCATATACTGGAAATTAGACCCTAAGATCAATTATATCTCCTCATCATCTCCTATGACGAGCTTATAGAGGAAATTCTAAACATATTAGATTTATCTCTGTTTGTATTTTTGAACCCCTGTTGCTCTGCTACTATCTTGTACTCCTAGAGCCCTATATTAATTAGTTATCTGACTGTGTCAAATTTATTCGTGTAGTGTGCCAAAAATAAATCGGACTGAGTAGTGTGCATAGATCGGGATCTGATGATGCCCAAACGGGCTACCCAGCCCGTCAATTCAAGGCCAAACGGTGAAACGGGCTTAGCCCGGCCCGTCCGTGTGTGTGTTAACGGGCTAAAGCCCGGCCCGGACGGTGAAACGGGCTTAGCCCGGCCCGTCCGTGTGTGTGTTAACGGGCTAAAGCCCGGCCCGGCCCGTGCATAGATCCGATGTGAGGCCCGCCCGTTTCGCCCGGATCCAAGGATCCACGGGCCAAACGGATTTTATCCTTTTTTTTTTTTTAAAAAAGAAAAGATGAAATGGGGTTGGGGGGAATCGAAACTTTTTTTTTTTTAAAGAAAAGATGAAATGGGGTTGGGGGGAATCGAACCTGAGTGAAATGGAACAATGGATAGCTACTTACCACTTGGACACAAGTTAATTGATGTTGTTTATTCAAATATTAAATATAAATTATAAAAAAAAAAAACGGGCCAAACGGAAATTGGGCAAACGGGCTTTGGAAGCCCGCGGGCTTGGCCCGCCCGTCACCATGATATTCAAACCGGGCCTGTACCGTATATTACACGGGCCGGTCTACGGGCTTGCCCACGGGCCACGGACAACGGATAAAACGGGCCACGGACCACGGGCCGAAAAAAAATCCACGGGCCTAAGCCCATTTTGGCCTTCATCATCGGGATCCATCTGTCCCAACTGCTCATAAAGACTTCCTTCTCCTTTGATCTAGCGTGAAGATGCCAAAAGATGCCATGGTTTCAGCATTTCTTAAAAAGTACGCATGGTTATTACATTGAATATGAGAAATGTATGATTTATGATATTTAACTCAACTGAATTAAGCTGTTTTCTCCTTTGCCCTTCTTCTCTGCCCTTCTTCTCTTGATTTGGTTAACTACTATGACAATCATTATCCATTTCAAAAGGAAACTGGCTCATGAAATCTAAATAATTCCACTGCTTGGGCAAACATTTGACATCCTTAAATTTCTTAATTTTATTTATAATAGAAATAGAAGATTCCCTTGCAATGTGGTTTTACTGTACATGTTAACTACTCCTTCACTGTGAATCATGGACAATGGGAACACTGACACTTAAATACTTGTACAGTACCCATATATTGATAATATTAGAGAAGTTAACTTCTGTTTGGCATTCTAAAGCTAGTCTCCTGGCAGTATTAATTCAAACTGTGCTAAGTTTTTCTAATTCCAGTTTACGATATGGGATCATGACTTACAGCTTCAGGTGATTTTTCTTGTTTCCATCACATTGATATATCATGTTCATAATCACCTATTATTCTATAGGTGCTATTTGGACTGATGTTCTCCTAACGAATGAAGTGCTACCTGAGGCTGCTCTCCCTGATTTTGCTTTAAAGGTTCTGGTCAATTATTTCAGTTTTGTTGTCGATGATCATCTCAATTTTCGTAGTTTTTTCCCTCACTTTTGGGTCAATTTATGATCTATAATTTGGTGTGCACGCTAAGTGAATGTCTTTGGTTTTAGGCTGCTCGTACTGCTGTGAAGGAAAACAAATTATGATTTTCCCAAAACTTGAAATTGTTATTGATCAATCAAGAATATATATGTTACAAGATATTCCTGGCTCAAGGAGTTCTAATTGGAAAAGGAAAATAAAATAAGGGAACAACGGCCCACAATGTTACTCCGCGCCACCCGATTGATAATCCACGTTGTAAGCCTTTGGCAAAGCCCGGCTACACGTGAGGGGGCGTGTTAAAGATATTATCCCACATTGGGAATTGACAAACCTTGCCTATAATATATAAAGATCCTGGGCTACACGTGAGGGGGCGTGTTAGAGATATTATCCCACATTGGGAATTGACAAACCTTGCCTATAATATATAAAGATCCTGGGTCACTCCCCTTAGTACCAATTGGTTTTAAGGTGAAACCTCAGACTTTAAGATGTCAGGCAATATGTTGGTAGTAGATTTTCTCATCTTCAGCATGAAATCTCTTGTTAGTTTCTTTCTCTCTGTTAAATTATTGATTATAGATACATTTTGACATAGATCGGGTTTGATGGGGGAGGAATATTAATAAAAATAAATTTAAAACATGAAAGAAGAATGAAGAAAGAAAGGTCATGGAACTACGATATTCACAAGTAATATTTTTTTTATCCTATTTATTTTATTACTTGAGTAATTCAACTTTTTGAATTAGCAGATGCCTTGATGAAAGTTCCATCTGGACAGAAGGAAGACGTGGAAGACCATCCTTTGCAGGCTACCTTTGAGGCTAGCAAAAAAGCTGTAATTCAAGGCAGTATGGATGTCTTGCTGGTAAAGACTAAGCATCTATTGAAAATTAATCTTTCTAGTTTGACTCACAGATGATAAACAACTACGGTCATGCTATAAAGTGTTTTTTTTAACATATTTCCTATCTTCGTGCGTCACTTCTATGTTCAAATTATTTTACGTGATTAGAGTAACATTCTCTTATAGTTCAGGATGATGAGAAGGGTGGCGTTGAGATTGATGTAGCTGGTGAGATTGCTAAAGATATGCCATAGGAATTTGATGTTTCATGTATATGTTTGGACAAAAGTTAATGTTGATTATGGTTAATTATGTTGTAACTAGTATAACATCCGTGCGTTAAACGCACGATCAGCAAACTGTGAGAAATCACGAAAACAAAATTAAAAAAAGTTGCTAAAAATGTCATTAAAAATATTCATAATGGAATTAACAATAACAACAACAAATTTTGAAAAACAACATTTGTTGTTTCATGATGGACTTTGATAAAGTTTTCTTTTATTGCTTGTCTCAAGAATATTTCCTGAATAGATAACCATCTCAAGTTTATCAATGAAATATTTAAAATAAAATGTAAAGAAAAATAAAGGTTATCGTACCATTAGATATATCCAATAATGGTTGAGGAGAGGAAAGGCAACGATTATTTTGACTTCCACCTGTTATTATATTCTGTTCCGAAAAATTATTTTCTGCATTGTAATATGTGAATTAGATATTTTTGGACAAAGTCAATATAAAAAATTTGGCCCAAATATGCTTCAAAACAATTGGAATCATACCAATATAGCACATTATAATAAATTTTGTTATATACAATTTTAAAATAAAAATAGCAAGTACATACAATATATTTATTTATTTTTATGTAAAAAAAAATTGTTAATTGAATAGGTAACAAAACCATAAAAAATTATTTGGGCCGAAATTTAACTACTTATCTTTAATAAATAAAAAATTATTTTGGGCCGAAATTGAACTACTTATCTTTAATAAATAATTCGGCCCAACATGATTCAAACTACAAAAAGTTTACAACCAATTGATTTATTTTAAACTCATGAAGCATACCCATATCTTTGAAATAGTTTTTTAAACTCGTGAAGCAGATCCTTTAGTATTGAAGTGTAAATCTAGTCTACCACCCGTGTGTTATACGCACGACATAATACTTTCACAAAAAATTTATACAACAAACAAAGTTAATATAAGAAAAATAATTTTAAAGGCAGTTGATAGTCTTTTTATAGTTATATTTTGTAACTCAATAAGCCAGTTGGGAGCCTCTAATTTGGGAGCCTCTCAAGTTTCAACTTTGAACCTCTAGAAACTACTTTCTCCATACACTGTAATCCTGCACATAACGTAGCTTCCCATAAAGCTTGACATTATCAGCTTTTGTCTTCTCCTCACCCCTATCCTCTCTTTCAACTCCCTTATTTCCTAGCACAGTTAGGAAATCAAGATCATCCCATTATATGATAACACAAGAGGAGAAAAGACCCATAGTTACATACTTGTTTCCCAGAAGGAACCGTCCACTGCTAAGTGTAATTTTATCCCTCAAGCCAAGTTCCTTGTACTGTTGATCCCTTTCCTGCCAGCAAAAAACACATCTCACGGGTAAATGACTCGTGAAAAAAATGACACATGCAATGAATAATGAACATAGCATGAAAAGTAATCTAAATTATTGTTCAAAGTTCATTCAAACTAACAATGAGAAAAGAGGGATTAACTTTTCGGGACGGAGGGAGTATGTATTATCTGCAAGTGTTCTATTATTCCTTAATACTCCCGACGTCCCAAGTTAAATGTCCACTAATCATTTTTCAGGACGTTCCTTTTTAAAAGTCCAATTTAAGAACTTAAGCTATAAATAATTCTTTTTCTCAAAAAATTTCTTTATGTTCAAGATATGATATACTTCTTGCATATTATTGAAATACTAACTTTGGTATAAAAAGAGCAATTTACTCCATTTTATCACCTTTCAACTTCCATCAAGACTTTTGAAATGCTCCCTCCATCCCGAATAAATGTCGCGGTTGACTTGTCAAACTCTTTAAGGACGGTGCTTTACTAATTTGTCCATTACTTGTACAATGATAAAATTGCACGATGTCACTTTCCTTATTTAAAAACGCGACATTTATTTTGGGACGAACCAAAATAGAAAGTGTGACATTTATTCTGGGGCAGAGGGAGTATACAGTACTTGATATTGAAGCTTTTGGAGCATAATCTCCCCAAAAAGCTATATGAGGCAAGGCTAAGGTTCAATAGCTAATGCAGCAAATGCATATTCACAAGTCACAACAATAGATATTAAATGAACTACAACTTACAGGTAACGTTTTTTCCCAACCAGAAGGAAGTTCACCGGAATAAGAGACTTCAGCTCTGCAGCTTCTTCCTTATACTTCTTCTCATAATTTGCAAACTTAGCATCCATTCAGCTTCAAGAGCAGCTCCTTCAGCGTCATGACGACTCCAGTACCTATAAAACCCGATAAAAATGTTAATAGTAAGATTTACATTTGAAGGCCACACATAGTTAAAAAAGACCAGAGTCCAAAACAGAAAATTCATTTACTTTTTAACATCTTCTGGCACGTGGAATGGCTCATAAGGCCATTCAAGATTTTGCCTTGTGGCATCCACTTCTTTAGCTCCCAATGCACTTCCATGCACACTATACGAGTTTGCCTTGTTTGGTGACCCAAAGCCAATGGTGGTCATGACCTGTATAAATGTAATGGTCTAAAGAATCAGATTCCCCAAGTGGGTGCCTTAATGGCATAGATATGGAGATTCAAAACTCGTTAGGCTACCAAATAAATAAATGTTCCTTTCATTCCATGCAAATATTCCACCTTTCTACTTTGAGATGTCCACTTAAAGAGTCCACTTTCAATAATGGTGCCTTAAAACTCTACACCTTTTCAAGTTTAGTCTCTACATTTGATCCAAACATATTGCATACGCTCAAGACATTTTTGTAACTCTAATAATACTATTTAATTCCTTAATTATTATAAGACTTATCAAGGGTAGACTCTTTCATCAGAAATGGAGTAAAACTTAGCAATTAGATAACTTAAAGACACCCCCCCCCCAAGAACAAAAAAAGAGCAATTTTATTCCAAAATATTGAAAATGAATCAATAAAAAGACCTTGATCAAAGTAGGTATGTCTTTAACAGCCTTTGCTTCCTTGATGGCAGCACGTATTTCATCATATATGGTGTTGCCGTTCTTCACCCAAATTATGTGCCACCCTAGTCCCTCAAACCTCTGTTCGACATTCTCAGTGAAAGATATTTGTGTGTCTCCATCAATGGAGATATGATTGTCATCATAATATTCAATTAGCTTTCCAAGTCCCCAGTGTGCAGCAAGGGAGCAGGCTTCGTTTGAAATTCCTTCCATTTGACAACCATCCCCAACTATAGCATACCTAATAATGAAAAACAAAACAAAATAATATTGAGTAGGTCTGCTGAGAAACGCGTTTCTCCATAACTATGGAGAAACGCGTTTTTAATAGCCAGAAGCTATACGTTTGATAACCAGAAGAAAATTTCTGGATATCAGTCTCAAAGGGTTCTGGATATCCAGAAGCTTTGGAACGGATATCCAGAAGCCTTTGAGCGGATATCCAGAAAAAATAGATTTGAAGCCAAATCCAAGGCCAAGACCAGAAATTGCTTATTGAAGGTTTCTGGATATTCATAAACCTTCAAATGTATATCCAGAAACCATCAAATGAATATCCAGAAACATATTTGAAGCCAAATCCAAGGCCAAGACCAGAAAATGCTTATTCCAGAAACCTTCAAATGTATATCCAGAAACCATCAAATGAATATCCATAAACATTTTGAAAGTTTCTGGATATCATTTTGAAGGTTTCTGGATATCACTTTCATAAGCTTCTGGATATCCTTTCAAAGGGTTCTGGATATCCAGAACCTTTGAGACTGATATCCAGAAGTAACCATGGGACAAAGTCATGGCCAATACAAAAAGTTTCTGGATATCCTTTCAATAGCTTCTGAATATCCGTAACCCGTTTCTCCATAACTTATGGAGAAACGCGTTTCTCCCTAGATTTTACGAATAATATTAATGAGTGCAATTGAAGTAGAAGGAAGGAGCAAACTGAGCCTGACATGGTGGGTAGTATTCAAGTCTTTAAAAGGCCCTAATATATTTCCAACACTTCAGAAGTAGGATTGGAGTCCTACAACTTCAGTATCAATGCAAATAATTAAGAAGCTATATAGACAATGGTGTTGATATAATTGAGAAAATAATGAACATAGATATTGAAAAATGTTTTATGTGTAATGATCAACAATCTCACTGCCAGGCTTGTTATATCGGGCTGCTAAATGCTTCTCCGCAAGCGCCAAACCCACTGCATTAGCAATACCCTGACCAAGAGGACCTGCATGAAAGTATAAAAAGGAGCTTAAAAATTTATTCATAGACGCAAAGTGGGTTTGTCCGGCTAAAAAATAAACTAAAGCAAACCAGTCTTGACTTCAATTCCAGGTGTCTCAAAGTTTTCAGGGTGACCAGGTGTTCTGCTTCCCCACTACCGGAAACTTTTCTTGTCTTCTTCCTAGTTCATTGAATTCAATACAAAATAGGATTATCAGTAAGAAAATTACAATAGATAGATTTCAGAACAAATTACAACTTACAACTTCTAATGATAAACTATCAACTATATTCAGGGATTTGAGATTAGGATAAGATTTATCAATTAAAAGAAAGAGAAATAAAATTTAACCTTCTAAACTATTGGAGGTGTAGGTACTGAAAGAAACACAAAGAATAACTAAATCTACACACACACACACTGTGAGAGCACACTCACGGAACAATTTCAAATCAGCAATGAAATGCAGTACATCGTACATACAAAATTACTCGTACGAGGCAACAACAAAACCTAGCTCAATTTAATCAATATTTCATTTTGGGAAGAAATACGAACACAGACATAGATACATTACACATACAGAATGCAAAAAAAATAAGCTGCAGTATAAACACAGAGCCCTCTTTTTTGCATATATTTCTAAGCTTTTTGCATTAGTCGTGAAATTCTTAACTATTATCACCGTTAGTTCTATAAACAGATAAAAATTAGGTTTAGCAAAGCATAGTCACTCAAAAGGTTGAAACAATAGACATTCTATCAGGAAATTTATCAGTGGTCTTTCTTATTCAATACAGCTTGGCAAATCTCATGTACCCAATTTTAGGCAGAAATATATCATCAAATTAATATATCAAACAGATTGCAGTTTTAATCAATCAAACTACGTAGCTCATGGAACAATTTCAAATGAAATGAGAATCACTACAGGCTATACACTACAAGGAAAACCGGATTTAGAGACGGAAATTTAGAGACGGACGAAATCTGTAGCTAATTTGGCGACAGATTAGAGACAGAACCAAAAATCAGAGACGGATTCGGATTCCGTCTCTAAATTAGAGACGAATTCAGATTTCGTCTCTAATTCAGAGACGGAATATGAATCCGTCTCTAATTCAGAGACGGAATCTGAATCCGTCTCTAATATAGAGACGGAATCCGAATCCGTCTCTAATTTAGAGACGAAATCTGATTCCGTCTCTAATTTAGAGATGGATTCAGATTCCGTCTCTAAATTTTAGAGACGGGTTTTGCATCTGTCTCTAAAATAGAGACAGATTCAGAATCCGTCTCTAAATTAGAGACAGATTCAGAATCCGTCTCTAAACTTTAGAGACAGATTTTAACCCGTCTCTAATTTAGAGACAGATTTTTGAATCCGTCTCTAATTTAGTGACAGATTCAACATCTGTCTCTAAAATTTAGAGACAGATTTAGTATCCGTCTCTAAATTTGACTTTTCTTCTATATACTTTCATTTGTTTAGTTTTTTTCTATCTTTTTTTATATGACTTTTTAGAAAAAAAATCACAATTAACAAAGACTAAAATATTATTTTCTAGTCAATAAAAATTTTTAAAAAATAAATATAGGGTAGTTCGTCCCTCTTTTGACGTTTCTTCTATATACTTTCATGGTTTAGTTTTTTCTATCTTTTTTTATATAATTTTTTCTAAAAAAATCACTAATTAACAAAGTCTAAAATATTATTTTCTAGTCAATAAAATTTTTTTAAAAAATAAAAAATAAATATAGGGTAGTCCGTCCCTCTTTTGACTTTTCTTCTATATACTTTCATTTGTTTAGTTTTTTTCTATCTTTTTTTATATAACTTTTTCTAAAAAAAATCACTGACTAACAAAGGCTAAAATATTGTTTTCTAGTAAATAAAATTTTTAAAAAATAAAAAATAAATATAGGTTAGTCCGTCCCTCTTTTGACTTTTCTTCTATATACTTTCATTTGTTTAGTTTTTTTCTATCTTTTTTTATATAACTTTTTCTAAAAAAAAACCTCTAATTAACAAAGGCTAAAATATTGTTTTTTAGTCAATAAATTTTTTTAAAAAAATAAAAAATAAATATAGGGTAGTCCGTCCCTCTTTTGACTTTTCTTCTATACACTTTCATTTGTTTAGTTTTTTTCTATCTTTTTTTCTATAAATTTTTTTTAAAAAAACCACTGATTAAAAAAGGCTAAAATATTGTTTTCTAGTCAATAAAAAAATTTTAAAAAAATAAAAAATAAATATAGGGTACTCCATCCCACTTTTGACTTTTCTTCTATATACTTTCATTTGTTTAGTTTTTTTCTATCTTTTTTTCTATACCTTTTTCTAAAAAAAACCACTGATTAACAAAGGCTAAAATATTGTTTTCTAGTCAATAAAAAAATTTTGAAAAAATAAAAAATAAATATAGGGTACTCCATCCCACTTTTGACTTTTCTTCTATATACTTTCATTTGTTTAGTTTTTTTCTATCTTTTTTTCTATAACTTTGTCTAAAAAAAAACCACTGATTAACAAAGGCTAAAATATTGTTTTCTAGTCAATAAATTTTTTAAAAAAAATAAAAAATAAATATAGGATAGTCCGTCCCTCTTTTGACTTTTCTTCTATATACTTTCATTTGTTTAGTTTTTTCTATCTTTTTTCTATAACTTTTTCTAAAAAAAACCACTGATTAACAAAGGCTAAAATATTGTTTTCTAGTCAGTAAAAAATTTTTTAAAAAATAAAAAATAGATATAGGGTAGTCCATCCCTCTTTTGACTTTTCTTCTATATACTTTCATTTGTTTAGTTTTTTCTATCTTTTTTCTATAACTTTTTCTAAAAAAACCACTGATTAACAAAGGCTAAAATATTGTTTTCTAGTCAATAAAATTTTTTTTAAAAAATAAAAAATAAATATAGGGTAGTCCGTCCCTCTTTTGACTTTTCTTCTATACACTTTCATTTGTTTAGTTTTTTCTATCTTTTTTTTCTATAACTTTTTCTAAAAAACCACTGATTAACAAAGGCTAAAATATTGTTTTCTAGTCAGTAAAAATTTTTTTTAAAAATAAAAAATAAATATAGGGTAGTCCATCCCTCTTTTGACTTTTCTTCTATATACTTTCATTTGTTTAGTTTTTTTCTATCTTTTTTCTATAACTTTTTCTAAAAAAAACCACTGATTAACAAAGGCTAAAATATTGTTTTCTAGTCAATAAAAAATATTAAAAAAATAAAAAATAAATATAGGGTACTCCATCCCACTTTTGACTTTTCTTCTATATACTTTCATTTGTTTAGTTTTTTTCTATCTTTTTTCTATAACTTTTTCTAAAAAAACCACTGATTAACAAAGGCTAAAATATTATTTTCTAGTCAATAAATTTTTTTAAAAAAATAAAAAATAAATATAGGGTAGTCCGTCCCTCTTTTGACTTTTCTTCTATATACTTTCATTTGTTTAGTTTTTTCTATCTTTTTCTATAACTTTTTCTAAAAAAACCACTGATTAACAAAGGCTAAAATATTGTTTTCTAGTCGGTAAAAATTTTTTTAAAAAATAAAAAATAAATATAGGGTAGTCCATCCCTCTTTTGACTTTTCTTCTATATACTTTCATTTGTTTAGTTTTTTTCTATCTTTTTTACTATAACTTTTTCTAAAAAAAACCACTGATTAACAAAGGCTAAAATATTGTTTTCTAGTCAATAATTTTTTAAAAAAATAAAAAATAAATATAGGGTAGTCCGTCCCTCTTTTGACTTTTCTTCTATATACTTTCATTTGTTTAGTTTTTTCTATCTTTTTCTATAACTTTTTCTAAAAAAAACCACTGATTAACAAAGGCTAAAATATTGTTTTCTAGTCAGTAAAATTTTTTTTTAAAAATAAAAAATAAATATAGGGTAGTCCATCCCTCTTTTGACTTTTCTTCTATATACTTTCATTTGTTTAGTTTTTTTCTATCTTTTTTTCTATAACTTTTTCTAAAAAAAACCACCGATTAACAAAGGCTAAAATATTGTTTTCTAGTCAATAAAAAAATTTTAAAAAAATAAAAAATAAATATAGGGTACTCCATCCCACTTTTGACTTTTCTTCTATATACTTTCATTTGTTTAGTTTTTTTCTATCTATTTATCTATAACTTTTTCTAAAAAAAACCACTGATTACAAAGGCTAAAATATTGTTTTCTAGTCAATTAATTTTTTTTAAAAAAACAAAAAATAAATATAGGGTTTAGGTGTTAGAGTTTAGGGTATAGGGTATAGGGTTTAGGGTATAGGATTTAGGGTTTAGGGGTTAGGGTATAGGGTTTAGGGTTTAGGGTTTAGGGGTTATGGTTTAGGGTTTAGGGGTTAGGGGTTAGGATTTAGGGGTTAGGGTATAGGGTTTAGGGTATAGGGTATAGGGTTTAGGGTTTAGGGTATAGAATTTAGGGTTTAGGATTTAGGGTTTAGGGTTTAGGGTATAGGGTTTAGGGTTTAGGGGTTAGGGGTTAGGGTTTAGGGGTTAGGGGTTAGGGTTTAGGGTTTAGGGTTTAGAGTATAGGGTTTAGGGGTTAGGGTTTAGGGGTTAGGGTATAGGGTTTAGGGTATAGGGTATAGGATTTAGGGTGTAGGGTATAGGGTTTACGGGTTAGGGTTCAAGGTATAGGGTTTAGGGTTAAACCCTAAATCCTATACCCTATACCCTAAACCCTAAACCCTAAACCTTAACCCCTAAACCCTATACCCTAAACCCTATACCATATACCCTATACCCTAACCCCTAAACCCTAAATCCTATTCCCTATACCCTATACCCTAAACCCTAAACCCTATACCCTAAACCCTAAACCCTAAATCCTAACCCCTAAACCCTAAACCATAACCCCTAAACCCTAAACCCTAAACCCTATACCCTAACCCCTAAACCCTAAATCCTATACCCTAAACCCTATACCCTATACCCTAAACCTTAACCCCTAAACCCTAAACCCTATACCCTAAACCCTATACCCTAAACCCTATTGGGATATTATTAATAATGAATATTATTATTAATTAATAACATTATTATTTTTGATGTTATGTATTATTACTTGTTATTATTAATATTATTATTAATTATATAATAATATTATTATTAATTATATAATAATAACTATTAATATATTCAATTATATAATTGAATAATTAACAATAACATCATTATTAGTCTTATTATTAAGTATTATTACTAATTATATGATAATGTTATTATTCTTGATATTAGGCATACTAATATAACTAAAATTTTGGGTAAATCAAATAAAAGCATGTAAATATTTTAGATAAGATTTTGTAAATTTCAGTAATAAAAAAAATCCAAAATATTTTTTCCTATTCAATAAAAAATAATAAAAATTACTAATATTATTAATACTATTATTAATATTATTACTGTAGTAGGATAAAAAAATCTAAAATATTTTGTAAAAATATTTTTTTCTATTCAATAAAAAATTATAAAAAATAATAAAAATTACTAGTTATTATTAATAATTAATATTAATATTAATATTAATTAATTAATTATATAATTAATAATTTGTTAATAAATATTATTAATAATAAATATTATTATTCTTAATATTAGACATAAATATTTTAGTTAGTGTATAATATAGTGTGAAATAAATATAAGTACGCGTGATGTGGCATTGTTTAATTGGATTTTAAAATTTCACGTGGATTATGGGCCAAAGCAAGATCCGACCATTCATAACATTAAATCAAACGGTCCAAAATCATTTAAAGAAACACAATCCCTCCCTCTCCCTATTTCTCTCTCTCTCTCTCCTCTCTTCAATTTCATTTACGGTGACTGAAGAAGAGGAACCGCCGTTCTCTCTCTCTCTCATTTCCCAGCTCCCTCACCGTCCCTTCAGAGCTTTCGCCGTCGCCGGAGCTACTAATACCTTCGCCCTCCGTCACTCTCTCTATTTCTCTCCCTTCAACAAACCTATTATCTCTTCACCTTACGCCGCCGTCACCCTCCGCCCTCCGCCCTCCATCACTCTCTCTCTTTCTCCATTTGTAGTCTCTGTCGAACCTCGGTAGGAGCCAATCGAGGAGAAGGTGGAGAAGCGATGCGAGATCCGGCGATAAATCAATCTTTAACACAAAATTGGGTTTGGTTTTTTAGTTTCTATTTTTCGATTTGATTGATTTTCGATTGTTTTCTTTGTTTGATCTATTTTTCAATTTGTTTTCCATTGTTGGGTTTGGTTTTTGGTGGTGAATGCGGCGATGGTGGCGAATCCGTGAATGGTGAATCTGTTTTTCAATTTGTTTTCGATTGTTGTGAATCGGCGCGGTGATGGTGTTCTTAGGTGATTAAGACGGTGGTAGGGTTCTTTGGTGGGACGGTGGTGTGTTCTTTGAGTGGACCCAGAACTTGGCGCTTAGGTGAAGGTTCTTTGTTGGTGGAGCTGTGGAAGTTTGTGAGAATTTGTTTGAGTATAAAAGAAGTTTAGGGATCAAAGTGTAATTATGAAATATCAAGGACTTATTTGAGATTAATAAAAATTAATGGGTGATTTGAGAATAAGAAAAATTAAGGGACTGATTTAATATATATTTAAAAATATATATTAATATATTTTAAATATATATATATATATATATATATATATATATATATATATATATATATATATATATATATATATATATATATATATATATATATATATATATATATATATATATATATATATATATATATATATATATATATATATATATATATATATATATATATATATATATATATATATATATATATTTAAAATATATTAATATATATTTTTAAATATATATATAATTTTTTTAAAAAAATATCAATTTAGCTACGAAATATCCGTCGCTAAAATGGTTCGAAAATAAAACGAGAATTTAAATAGAGACGGAAAATCTGTCGCTAATTCGTAGATGGTCATATCTGTAGCTAATTCAGACACGGACATATCTGTCTCTAATTTAGAGACGGACATATCTGTCTCTAATTTAGAGACGTCTATATCTGTCTCTAAATTAGAGACGGATATATCCGTCTCTAAAATAGCTACAAAATAGCGACGCCCAATTTAGCGACAAACCTGCACCCACGGAATAGCTACGGAACAAATCCGTAGCTAAATTCGATTTAGCTACGGAATCTTCGTTTTAGCTACGGAATTTGCCGTAGCTAAAATGAATTTTCCTTGTAGTGATAAAAACATGAGCAAAACAACAGATCAAACCAATGCAATGAAAAATCTTTGATACAACCAAAATTAGCATAAGATAACATATATGAACCCTAACCCTAATCAGAGGTAGAGGAAACATACCGGGTTTAGATCCATTTTGAGGGATGAAATTGAAGCCGAGATCGATGTGAATTTCTTCGGACGAGAGCTATCTGTGGCCAATTTCTTCTCACTATATACAAAGATGTGTGGGGTTTAGATCCATAGAAGAAGAGAGGGGGGGTGGCGACCATGGCAGAAGAGAGAGGGGGAGGCAAAGACGGGGCGGGGTATGTTTTGGGGAAGAGAAGCGACGCCGGAGAGGGAGTAGAGAGACGGTGCGGGAGAGCACGGGAGGGAAGAGGGATTGACGCTAGGGAGGGAAGAGAGAGAGAGAGAGAGAGAGAGAGAGAGAGAGAGAGAGAGAGAGAGAGAGAGAGAGAGAGAGGAGAAAGCATTTGTTTTGTACGCCAAGTGAAGGAAGGGCTGGTTTCCAGAATGTTTCAAATGTGAGCGGGAAAATGAGGAGCTAAATCACTTCACTCATTATATATATATATATATATATATATATATATATATATATATATATATATATATATATATATATATATATATATATGATAACAATAATTAATTTAATATTTAATTATTTGTCATGTTATTCTATTAAATTTTTATTTAAATCTTTATTATGCAATAATAAATATTAATTAGGGCAAAAAAAGGGAATATTGAATTTAAATGAAAATACAATTAATTTAACCAAATATGTGACGGCATTTTCCATCTCGTTATAAAAGCTAACGTGATGGCATTTCTAATTTAAAATAAAAAAAATTAAATTATTTTAACTCCATACGCGATGGCAAAAGCAGTCACGAAATTTATTGGTCTAGCGCGTCTGCTTTTCCGTCACCTAAGCTTTCTGCGACAAGTAGAGCCGTCAAGTTGGGACGGTCCCGTCGGGACGTCCCGTCCCGCCATACAAATGGGACGGGATGGGACGGAATATTTTAGTCCCGTCCCGTTTTCGTCCCGTCCCGTATCGTCCCGTTCCCGTCACGGGACAACTTATTTTTATCCCGTCCCGTCCCGTTTTCCCATATTGACCCGTACAAGTATTAGGTCTCACTTGAACGTGCTACATTCTGCTTTTTAGTCAAATGAGACTAGAAGTTGATTAAAGAAAACCCATCATAAAAAATAAAAAATAAATAAATAACCAGCAGAAAAACAACATTTTTTGGTATGTACCATGGTGAGGTATATAATGTCTGCATATTGTTATAGATTGCAGTTTTCATGTTCTTGATATTTCTTCTTGTTGAGCAGAATGATTAGTGATTTGTCTTTGATTCTAGATTAATTGTATAGACTTAAAGTATTTGCTGTAAGTTTAGATACGGGCATAGGGACTATGATGTTGCAACTGAAAGACACTGTCCTCCTCATGGATCAGGCAGTGGGACTATGAAGTTGCCACAAAGTATTTTGTGTTATGCTCTTCTGGTGTAATATAGAATTATAGATCATGCTTTGTCCGTACTGAAACTCAATTATTTCCCTCTTGTCGTTTATAATCTTTTTTTAATCTTCTTGGCGCCTAGTCAACGTTTATTTCTCCTAGTCAACGGGTCCCGTATGGGTCCCGCGGGATCCCGCGTCCCGCAAATGGGACGGGATGGGACGGAGTATTTTAGTCCCGTCCCGTTTTGGTCCCGTCCCGTTTCGTCCCGCTCCCGTCGTGGGACGATGTAATTTCGTCCCGTCCCGTCCCGTATTCCCGTATTGACGGCTCTAGCGACAAGGCTTTACGCGACGGCTATTGCGATTGTCTAACCAATCTTGTTAGCTTTCTGCGACGGCTTTTGGTAGATACGCGACGGCTTTTGGCCATCGCAAAAATTGTTTTTTCTTGTAGTGTATTATCACTATTTGGTTTTAAGGTGATACCTTCAATATAGTCTACTATCGACTCAGTCCAGTCCATGCTCACACTTTGGCCTCTCTCTACTTCTAGCCCAATTCTAAATTTTAAGATGGTATATAGAGCATAGTGATACAAATGTGACTTCCCCAATGTCACCTTTCCATCAGATCCACCCCCTACCAGTTAACCTCCTAATACCTCTCAACCTCAAGTTCACACCCCCACAGAACAACCCTACCCTTCCCACATCTTGAATCATTGGCATTGGTGTCACCTATCATCTTATCAATGATCTCTCCAACCTTGCTATTCATAACCCTTATGATGGTAACGAAGATGTTATCACTAGTGATTGATCATCCCTTCCTATCTCACACATAGATTAATTCTCTCTCCCTACTTCCTCCTCCTCTTCTCTTTAATATTGTTTTGTATGTCCCTCTCATCTTTCGCAATATTATTTCAATATCTCAATTTTGCAAAGATAATAATGCTACAATTGAGTTCTCTTCTTCTTCCTTTATTTTCAAAACTATATCGAACAAATGGATCCTCCTTCATGGAACCATTGATCGTGCAGTCTATGTTTGGCATCCTTACTCTACACAGGCTCATCTTGGCACCCTCACATCAACTCATTCTTAGGACCATCGTCTTGGACATTCGTCTCCGCATATTATTTCTGTTTTAAGTAGACATTTTTCTTTATCAATTTCATCTAGTCAGTATTTGTTTTTGTAAATCATAAAAAATTAGTAAAAGTCACAAGCTACCTTTCTCTACATATACTCTTTTCTCTATCTATACTCTTACACCCAATGCTCCACTTGAAATTATTTTTTCTGATGTTTGGACTTTTTCCATTCTCTCATATGATTGCTTCAAATATTATGTCATTTGTGTTGATTATTATACCAAATTCACATGGCTCTATCCACTAAAACAAAAATCAGACACCTTCTCCACATTCAATCACTTCAAAGCCATTTTTGAAAAATACTTTGCTCGCCCTATTGTTCAAGTCTACTCAGACAATGGTGGCAAGTATCTCAAACTCACTCCTTCCCTACTTCAATCCGTCAACTCTCACCCCACCTCCCCTCCCCACACTCTAGAACACAAAGGCTAGTCAAACGTCATTATCGACACATACCTCACCCTCCTTACCAATTCCAACCTTCCTCTTAAATACTGGAATCATACCTTCACCACCGCCACATAACTCATAAACCGCATGCCTACTCCCACCCTCTAAAAATGCCTAACCTTATTTCCGCCTTTTTCAATCCTCACCGAACTATATATACCAAAGTTCATAGTTTCGGTTATCTTTGTTATCCTTGGAGTTGCCCCTACGCACCTCACAAAATTACTCCAAAATCCACCCCATGCATATTGATTGGATACTCACCCTCTCAAAGGGCCTACTACTTCCTTGACCCCAAAACCAATCTCATTTACACCTCTCAACTAGTTTGTCGAAACTGAATTCCGACCCTTCTCTCTCGGCTACGTGAACCTCTTTTCCTCCTATCACTTCCTCCCAATGGTGCACTATCTCATTTCCTATCACTAACCCCATAGCTTCTTACACACCACCACCCAACCCCATTGCCATTCCCCACCTAATCTTCCTTCCACACCAAACCCTCCTTCTCTCACCATAGCCCCTCCTCTGATCACAAACACCTTTGAATCATCTACATCCGAACCCACTCCTCCACCACCACCCACCTTATCCATACCATCATCACTCACTTCACCGATAATATTGTGAAATCCAATCCCAAATATGCCAATTTATCCACTCTATCCTCTGATTCTAGCCTCCCCACCTCCACCAAACAAGTCATGTCCTCTCCGCTTTGGCCTGCCATGTGTAAGGAGTATAATGCCCTTCTTTGAAATAATGTATGGTCCCTTGTTCCGTCCGATGAATCCCCAAACATCGTAGGGTATAAATGGGTCTTCTACATTAAATATAACCCTAATAACTCCATCTAAAAGTATAAAGCCCGACTTATGGCAAAAGGGTTTCATCAATGACCCGATATTGATTACTCGGATACTTTCATTCTTGTTGTGAAACCCATCACTATCCATCTCATACTTTATTTAGTCGTCAATCAAGGTTGGTCTCTCCACCAACTTGATATCAACAATGTCTTTCTTTAAGGCCACCTCCAGAAAAAAGTTTTCATGTCCCAACCACCGGGTTTTGTCGACCTCGCTTATCCCTCTCATGTGTGTCGTCTCTCCAAGGCAATCTATGGCCTCAAACAAGATCCTCGTGCTTGGTACACCAAATTCAATGACTTCCTTTTAACCTAAGGCATCACCTCTTCCATTGCTGATCCATCCTTGTTTATCTACAACAAAAACTCCACCAAAATTTAACTTCCTGTTTTTGTGGATGACATCATTGTCACCATTCCGTCCCACTCCTTTATTACCTCATTCATTGCCATTTTATGCCACCTTATTATCACACAAAGATCTTGGATAACTCTCTTATTTTTATTTTGGGGTGTTGAAGTTACACCAAACTCTTATGGTCTTCTCTTTTCTCAATCCAAATACATTAATGACCTCCTCACCCGCCACAACATGATACATACTCTAAACCCTCACCCACACCCATGGCTACCTTCCCTGCCTAATCTGTACCCCTCATGCGCTCATCTGCAACCCTATAAAATTCCATGCCATAGTTGGCAGTCTTCAGCATCTTTCTCTTACAAGGCCGAACATCATCTTTTCAGTAAACAAACTTGCACAATTTCTCCACTACCCCAAGAATCCCAATGGTCGGCTCTTAAGAGACTACTTAGGTACCTCCATTGTACCATTCATATGGAACCCAACTATTTCACAAAACTCCCTCCGATCTTCATGCTTTCTGTGATGCGGATTGGGCGGGAGGCAAAGATGATTTTATATTAACCACCGATTTCTTAGTATATCTTGGTTGAAATCCTATTGCTTGGTCCCATAAGAAACAACGAGCAATAGCTTGTTCCTCAACCGAAGCTGAGGTCCGTGCTATTGTTGCTGTAACAGCCGAAGTACTTTGGATCTGTAATCTTCTCTTTGAGCTCGGCATTTCTCAAACTTTTCCCCATGTTATTTATTATGACAATCTTGGAGATACACACCACTCAGAAAACCCGGTTTTTCACTCTCGTGTGAAGCATCTTGCTCTTGTTTTTCATTTTGTTCGAGAACATGTCCAACGTGGTACTCACCGTGTCCAACACATATCAGGTAAGGATCAACTTCCAGACGCCTTAACTAAGCCACTCTCTCGTGCTCAATTTATTTATCTCATCTCCATGATTGGACTCATGAAAGGATTGTCCATCTTGTAGGGGCGTGATAGGTATCCTACTAGTTCTCCTTCATCTAGTCCTACAATCAAGGAAATTTAGTTTCATACTCCCTCCGTCCCAGCCGAAGTGTCCCAACTTTCTATTTTGGGCGTCCCATTTAAAATGTCTCATACCCAAAAAAGAAAAGTTTTTTCACTATTCCACCCACTCATTCTCTCTCCTAATTTGCTTTTACACTCACAATATTCTCTCTCCTAACTATTCCTCCCACTCATTCTCTCTCATATTTAATTTTTCATACTCACAACATTTAAACTTTTCTCTTTCTTACATCACTTTCCTTAATTCTCGTGCAATTGTCCTTTTCGGACACTTCGGCCGGGACGGAGGGAGTATTTTGTATAGATCGTTTCCCAACTTTTAGTTATTATATAGATTTAGGAATGTTAATATTATTTATTGTATTCCAAGCTAGATTAGGATTCTCAATTGTATTCCAAGCAAGATTAAGATTCTTAAGTGTATTACAAATATTTCTCTTATAAATACTAGACATCACTTTTAGCCTATACTCAATAGTCAATAGCTTCTAAATCCAGTTTTTTTTTTATTTAACCAAAATTATTATTTATATATATATATACACACACACACATATATATGTATAACCAGACATAAAAAATGCAAATAAACAAACAGTAAACATAAATAAAAAACAAACATATATACGTGATTCACTAACGTCTGTTAACTACATTCACGGAAACAAGGAGAACAAATCTTATAGACGGAGCCAAAATATAGATGTCCAACTCTAAAATATAACTAAATTTTTGTCCAAGACAATACCTAGTCGTGTATGAATCTCTAGGTCACTAAAACCAACTACACCAGACTACCATATTGTTGGATCCTCAAATTGTACAAGAGAAGCTAGCTTCTGCACAGAATTGTAGCTTCAGATTTTCGTCTTCAGAAGTTGTTGATACCAAATATCAAATTCAGATGTATTTCGACTGTTTTTTTGGATCACAAATGAACACCGGATGATTAAAACGTTCAAATCACCAGAAGAGATTTGATAGACTCGGTCTATCTCAGAATTAACTCTAAAAAGCCTAGTTGAAATTTCTCTTGAATCAACGAAAAAATTATAACTTCTCTCTTTGATGTCGGAAATGTATTGATGTTATTCAGCTCCTATGGGATATTTCTAATACTAAGATCTCAGAAAAACCCTACCAGATGCGTCAAAGCTCAAAACATGCTGAGGCTATGCAACCGCATAATGCCATATAAGCTTCGATTTGAGCTCTTAAGAAGGGTCACATAGGCTTCCAAATTGTCCTGCTTTCATAACCCATGCGGTCGCAAAGGCCAGCCTTTACCCCAGATTTGCCTCAACAAGGATTAAGGCACACTTTCTCAACAATATATATGAAAGTTTAGTGTAGCTAGAAAATCAGTTCAACATAAAAGATCACAGATGTGAGTAGAGATGTGAGTTACAACTGTTCACATATCCACCAATAAGTAGAGGAATAAAATAAAAGAACACAAAGAATTAAACTGTTTTGTCCAAGTAAACAAGGCTTTAAGCACAAAAAGGTTTTCACTATTAAAGATCTGTTTTAAAGAAGAAAACAAGAATAAAAGAAACTAAAAGATTAAAATACTAAAACAAGTTCTAACCAACTTCTAAACCAAGAACAATTTTCATTTCCCAATGATAGCCTATTCTAACCACAAGTAGAACAAAGAACTTGAAAGAAATCTAGATGTGAGTTCGAATGGAAGTTACAACCTCACTCACAACCTAAAAGAATATCTTGAATCCTTAAAAAACAAAAGATTTTCTCATACAATGAATTCTCAATGCGTGTCTTCTCAATGTGCCGAGTTCTTATATTTATATTAAGCTTTGAGAAGTTTTTCAATCACTCAAACTCTTACTTATTTGATGCAATCCAACTCATAAAAGGAAAAATAGATTGACACTTGCAAGTAAATAGATTTATTAGTAATATTAGTTCTATTCTAAATATAACACAATATATTTACTTGACTGAAAGATATTTACATATTTGTAAGTACGCCAATCCAATTCGCTACCCTTTTTAGGTGCATTTTAATATGATAAAATTGCACTAGGGGCGTTTTGGTAAATTCTCGGTCCATTTCGAGACTTTCGGAAATATTTCATAAGTTTCTTGCGAAGGAAGTACTTTTAAGTACTTTTCTCATGCAAAAGGACCTACAAGGAATAAAACCAGTTTGGACCTTTTGGGTATTAACCTGAAATGTTCCAGAACCAGGTTTTGACGCCAGAAACGGTTAGTGACATGTTGTGTCACGCGACAACTCGAGCCATGGAAAGTGGTTGTAGGAGGTCGTACGACACAATATGCCCATCATCTGCAGCTATAAATAGAGCCATGCACCTCTCATTTCAGGATCCTTTGCGACTCCCTAAAGTCACTCTACCAAAATACGCCCAGAATACCTTCCTCTCTCCCAAAACACAGATAACACCAACCAATTCCTCCAAATTCAACCTCCCTCATACATAATCCACCCATCTACTTCCATACTTCACATCCACCTTAGAACTATCAATCCAGCACTCCATCTGTGTTTGGATCCCCATTCCATTAGTTGAATCGAAGGTCTCTACACCTAAATTGGTGTAGAGGTTGTGGACACTACAAGGGTAACGAATTCCCTCCATCTCCCTCTCATACTTGTTACTTTACTTGTTTCATTGCAATTTCCATTCCTCCACTTGATAATCAAGCTCCATCCGCTTCTGATTATCAAGTGGCAATCGCCATCTCTCTATTTAAGTCATTTGCTTAGTTTAATCTCATGTTCATGATGTGATTTCATTGGATTTGTAACTTGTTTGCCGAGGGAGCGTGGATCTCCCCATATCCACACCCCCTTGGTCAATCTGTTGTGGATTCGTGCTATTCTGAATTGATTTGGTGTAATAATTGGATCTGTTTGGTTTTCTGTTGAATCTGAATTCGAATTGTAAAGTCTCTGCAGAAGGTCACGTTATGTCACGCGACACAATTGACCTCATCAATCCTGTGTAGTGCGATATAACTAGCCCTATGCAGAGACTGTCATTTCAATTGTAATTTGTTCATCTAATTCTCTTGTCACTCAAAATATAGTGTGGATCTTCAATATCCACACTCATTTGAAGTGATTGGGTGGATCTCTGTTAATTCTGTGCTTAGATTTGTAAGGCTTCTGCATATGACAATTTGTGTCATGCGACATAACCTGCAAAGCAGATCCTGTGTCATGCGACACCAATTGCCATTCTGCAGAAGTCACTTTCCAATTGTAATTTGTTCTCCTCGTTGTAATTGGGATGTGGCCTCCCATGGTAAATAGTTCACAAGTTGTAATTCCCCTTGTTGAGCAATAAAACGAAGCATTAATGTGCATTTTATCACATATCTTGTCATACACAATTTGCAAACACTTACGAATGTTTTAAATGTTGAACATAGAAAGACTCGTCTGCGGACGAGGTGTGTTGGGTGAACTCTCAAGATCTTCCCAACACGTAACCTGACCCCCGAACCCAATTTCTCTTTTCAAAAGGTTTTTAATGTTTCCTTTAAAACGGCGTGGCGACTCCTAAAATTATTATTATTTTTTGGCGAGCGTACATTCAATATTTAACAATGTCCTTTTTCAAATAGGAATATAAATCTTTGATAAAAAAGTTATAAAATCCGATTACCAAACTTACCAATTGTATTTGAATTAGGGAAGTCAATATTCCCCGTCCCAATATAAAGGTTATCAAATGTGAATGCCCAAATATTCAGGAAAATATAAATATTGTGACTATAAAAAGTAAACTAGGAGAGAAAAAGTGGGGTAAGAAGTTTTTATTCTGAGTATAAGTATGTGACAAATGGGTCTCATTAACTATTTTGAGTTAGTAACCAGTACATGGGACCCCCGAAAAATTATATTAGGACAGATGTAATACATATATATATATATATATATATATATATATATATATATAAACAAAAAAAATCTAACAACCCCATTTCATTTGATCAAAACTTAGCACCACCCATCTCCTTGAAACACTTGAAACACTATGTATGCGTATTGCATGATCCACTCACTACATGGAATTTTTCATAATCCCATACTAAGAGATTATTAAAAACCTATACAATATGACTAATAAATAGAGTTGCCAAAGCACAACTTCTCTTTTCTAGTACTTCAATTATTTATCTAGATAAACTCATGAACTAAATTTCCAAAATCAAACTTTCCATTACAACATTCCACAGCACTTACAACTTCTTGGAAAGCATTGACACTACATGGAACCGCAAGACCATCCTTCTGCTTGAACCCGAACTCGTCCGAAGCTTTCTCTAATAGGATCTTGAATAGAGGGTGAGAGAGGAACCCCATGGGGACCACGAATCGTTGTCTCTCCTCTCCTACGTATAGGGCGACAAATCCAGTTGGTGTAGTGGAACCGGATTGAGACCCATCTTGTTGATCATCATCCCTTAGCAAGCATTGGTAATGCGATTGCCCGCGATCTCCATTGCCTCTAAGCTTAACTTTCTTGGCTAGTTTCTTGACTGAACCTATCTTTTTCCCTAACATATTGGAAGAGAGAGAGAGAGAGAGAGAGAGAGAGAGAGAGAGGGGGGTTAGAGCTTTGTTGAGTGATGCATTAGGGAGAAGGGGGTGGGTAAGGAATTTGTAATGTGGTAGGGGAGGGGAATGTCTGAAAGAGGGGTAGGGTTTTGACTTCTTAAATGATTATGAACCTATGATTGTGGTGGCATTATTTGTCTTGATTTGGTATTTTATTTATTTGCTTTGACTTATCTTTAGTTGGGATCAAATATAGATTAGACCATTATTCTATAATAATTAAGCAATATAAACACAAGAATAAGATAGACCAATAATTTTCCCCTTTCACATTTGAATTGGCATGAATTGTGTATGCTTGGCCTTATTCATAACGCATGAGATGCGTATTGTTTTTTTAATTGGATCTTTTAAATAATAAATGACATAATCTATTATAAAATAATTACAAAAGTGACATTTAAAAATTTAATTTGTGCAACATTAATACACTAATAAATGATTGTTAGGTTTTAATTAGCAGAGTATTTTTTTTTACAAGGGATAACTACTTCTTATGATAAGGGAGTGTCTCAAATCGTTACCTTGCAATTTTCTTTTATTTCACTTATTTCCATTTTCATATAATTACCGTATCGTGCCTCAAATATAAATACTAGTGAACGGAATATACATTTTCGCTCCTATTTTACTTCTTATTATATGTTTTAATCATTTTTTATCTCCTAATTATAAGGAATATTTTTCTTACACAAATACAAAATCGTTCATATAATCCTACTCTTTAAAAAAAAAAAAACTTGTACGACAATGATTCAATTTCCTAGTAGAACTCATCTTAGGATCTCATATTCTTGGAGGATATTCCACCTTAAAGGTATAAATAGGGGTCCAACCCCTCACATAAAACGTGCGTCACGCCATACAATATATTTCTCCTCTTTTTTTCGATTTTTGTAGCGTTGTGAGAAAGAAATTCTTATTCCTTTTATTTTTTTATGAGTCGCCACCTATATTATTTGATTGGAAACATAGAAAAACCATTTGAAAGAGATTTGAGTTCGGGGCTTAGGTTATGAAATGGGTAGGTTTAGAAGGCATCCATTTCACCCAATCTGGAGATCGGTCTTGCTAAAGAAAAGAGAGGTTTTTAAAAGAAGAAGTAAAAAACGAATCTAAATACTACAAATAAAGGTCCATTTGACGAGGTCAAACGGAATGTAGAATCGATTGCTTCGAGACCGTCTCCATGATTTGGAGAGGCTCTAGGCCGATCCTAGATTCTATGGACTTATACCACTCTAACAATCAATTAGAAGGAAGTTTAGGGATTACCTTGCGTGAGGTGATTTGGGCAGAGTTTCGACTCAAGTTTAGAGTCGACCCTTCACACGGACAGAGCTTCGTCTCGGTCCTTGGTTTGGAGATTGATGCTTGTTTATCAACAAGGTTGACAAACAAACTATGAGGTGAGTTTTTAGGGTGATTTTGTAGGATTCTTTCAAGGAGAGAAACCAACAAAATGTGTGTGTTGTGAAAATTCTTCGACCTCTGAACCTTGGAAGTCACAGTATTTATAGAGTTTGGATATGAAGAAGTGGAAAGTTAAAACCCTATCGAGATGGTTCTAGACCTCCTCTCCCGTTGGTTGGCCGGAGAGATAAAGTTTTATCTCGAAAAGAGGTTGAAATCGACGAGGGAGCGTAGTCCTGCAATCTGCAGAGGGGGATATCTCGCGCGAGACACGCCATCTCGCGGCGAGATATTGCTCTGTGGACAGTTTTGTCCTTTCTTCGTTATCTCGTATGCGGTTTAGTCCCAAACTAACGGTAGTTAGTCAAAACTTAACGAAACATGACGAAATGGTGGATTTCTACTTCTTGACTCAAAGCGAGACTTAGAGTGGTATAAGTATGTTCGATGTGTTCGAATGGGGTGTCTACAGAGCCCCTCGGCGACGGAGTCTTATGAAAGAAGAAGTGTCGTCGATAGAAAAGACATCATTACGAACATCGGGATGGTCGTGCCGCACGGCTGCCTACGTATCTCTATCGGAGAATCGGACCAAAACGTAGTTCGACTCCAAAACACGAAAATTTGCTTTAGGTATTTTGAAAATTATTTGAAAATCGCGGAGATTTTATTTTCGAAAAGGTAAATTCAATGCCGAGGAATCAAATCAAGACCCAATTCGGAATATACACTTTGTCTCAAGATTCACTGTGCAGGCTCAGAACTGCGGGAATTATGTTAGAACACAAAGGCTTACCTCTCGGCCCTCGAGTCTGTCGGTTTTGTGACGATTCGCCTTTGGTCTCCGAATCGGGCTTTTGTTGTTGGGGATGACGATTCACTGTTTGGGCGTTGAATCGGGCTTTTGGTTCGACGATCCACATGCAGGCGTTGGGCCAGGGACTTTTCGATGACGATCCGCCTGTTTGGGCGTTGGACCGGGCTTTTGATTTGACGATCCACTGTTTGGGCGTTGGGCCGAGCTTTTGGTTTGGCGATCCACCGCTTGGGCGTTGAATCGGGCTTTCGATGACGATCCACATGCGGGGCGTTGGACCAGGGCTTTTGGTTTGACGATCCACCTGCAGGCGTTGGGCCAGGGCTTTCGATGACGATCCACCTGTTTGGGCGTTGGATCGAGCTTTTTGATGACGATCCACCTGTCTGGGCTCTGAATCATGTGGATTGAGTTGATCTGTGGACCACTCGGATCTCGGGCGACTGGTGCCATACCGGGCTATTGTGCGGGCGTCACGTTTGGCTCGTTCCGTGACTTGCGGTGTCGGTTTTTCCACGTTTCCTTGCTAGTTTATCATTTCCAAGGGTGAATGTGTCAAAATTTTGAACTTTGACATTGCGTAGACACTTATTGTCGAGGACAATTTTGTCCTTTTCCAGAAGGTTTATCTCGCCGCGAGATATGATATACCGCGCGAGATATCTACTGTCGGGGCATATAAACAGCAACTCTTGTTTATTTTGAAAACATCTTTTCCAAAATTCCCTCCCTAGCTCAAGCCAAGGTCGCTTTCTTTGCAATTTTTTTCCGTGGATTTGATTGGTGATTCTCCCCCTAATCCATTCTCGATCCCTCCTCCTTCCATAATCGATGGCTCAAGAACAAAGAAATCCTATCTTGGGGAGTTATTTACTAGGGAAGGATTATTCCCGCGATGATCTCACATTCGATAGGCACGCCCACATCTCTACCGCTGTCCGGGAGGGCTTGGTAAGAACTCTATCTTCACCTCTTGTTTCTTGTATTGCATTGATTTGAATCCCCTTTCCCTTGAATTCAAAAAATCTCCCAATGGCCTTTTGTTCATGTTTGTGCTTAGAGCTAGGTTCCCCTTGCATGCTTTAATTTTGTGCATTCCTTTGGATGCTTGTTGTTGCATTGTGTGCGTATGAGCTTCCTACACATCATGGATTGTAGGAGAGGTTGATTCGGATTATGATTGACATCCTTGGGCAAGCTTTTCTTGTACGCACGCCAAGTGTTCGATGAAATGTCTCAATGAAAAATTTCTTCTATTTCATTGATTTCTTGACATGGAATGATTTCTAATGTTGCCCTCTCTGTTTTTCTTACATTTTGCGATCGTACAAGCCAATTAAGAGCGTAGGGGAGTCCGAAAATGGCTAAGGCGGTTTGGGACAAGATCAAGGATCTTGACGGCGTCCGAGCTAGGGTGGCCCAAACGGGTTTGTTGACTTTCATTGACAATCTCCAGGGAATAAGGCGGACTCCCCAAGTTCTCCAGGCTATTTGGGAGAGGTGGTGGGACACTACCCACACCGTTCACTTGCGCTTCGGGAAGCGACTATGACTCAGGCGATTTTCTTGCTATCACGGGGTTAGAGTTCATTGGCGATCCCTGCCGAAGTTTCCGAATTATAAGCTGCGAGTCCCGGCGGCGTGGAGCGGTTGATTGGTTTCCCCCTAACGGGGTTAAGGGGTATCTTCTGCTGAGTTGACACCCCTCCGTCGGATTGAGGACTACTCGGAGAAGCGAATGTGAGTATTGATCGGTTGGTGAGGGGTGCCCTCAGTATATCCTTTACGAGACTATTTTTGCGAACCATTCTTCTACGGCCCGTCTGTCTTTGTTACGCTTGTTGGTTGATCTGGATGAAGTGAGCGGCTATGATTGGGGCTCGGCGGGGCTAGCCTCTTTGCTACCATGCCATGGATGAGGCATGTAGGAATACCAAGGACTCTCTGTCGGGGTATTCTTATGCAGGAGGTATGCTCTTTGATTACATTTGTTTTACATACGTATGCTCTGCATGCATGTTTCATGCTGAATTTGATACATTTTCTTTGTGCGAGATATGGGGCTATCTTTGTTCTTGGGCTGTACAAGTTTGAGTTGGAGGCCGGGCCCCTTTGTTTAGGATATCGGGAGGTGGAGCCACCCGAGAACCGGACCGTTGATGAGGAGGAGAACCGGGATTGGACCACGACGGTGGTGGAGGCGCGGGCCATCTTGGACACCTTTGAGTCACGAGAGGTGGGCCTATATCCTTGGACCTGTTGGAGGGTTTGGAGGTGCATCGAGCTTGGGATGCTACGGGATGCGAGAGGATGCGCGCGTCTTTGGAGGGAGATACCATGTACCTTGGTGAGGCGGGTCTTCCCACGGCATGGCGGGGTAGACTATCATACGAGGGTGCGGTGGATCCGCCGAGGTCGATGTATCCCACCCACTCTATTCCGAGAGGATGATTATGCTAGTCTTACGGTAGGGGATGTGGCGACGGCTTGCGTGTCATCCCAGGGAGGGCTTCTTATGCGGAGTTTTGCCTCGGTTGATGGGTCCCCTCTGGTGGGGGATAGGCGATCACATGCTCGTGGCTCCGCATGCGCACGCCCGGGTTCTTGACCCCTAGCACTTCCTCTCGGGCTAGGTTCTCTGCCTTTTGCCCCAGGACTATGGCCCTTTGAGCTACACGTATATGATGGGGAGTATGCCAATGATGGGGCACATCCCGTCTCTGATCAGTTCAGGGTTACCGCCTCCCGGTGATGTCTGCTTCGGTATGTTTACATTTGTCTTTGTTCGTGCATATAAGTGTATATGTCCGACTCCATGCGAGCATCTTCTTTTCTTTCATTTTGGTCACCATATCCGCGGCCAATTACAACCGTGGAGCGACCAAGATGGCTGGATTGATGGCTTTGGTGTCGGACTGTCAGAGAGGTACATTCGAGAAGGCTTCTTCGGCGGCCTCGGCAGTGGCCTCAGCGATGACCCCCTACTTGCGGGGCCAAGAGATCGAGGAGGGATGGTAGCCCCACTGGTGGTGATGGCGGAGGTGCCGGCGGCTCGAGCGACTTGATGGCGTGATCCACCTCCCTTTTTCTTTATCGATTATCTGTATATATTGGTAGGCGGGCCGAGACAATTTTCTCTTTCTTTTCGGTAAATGTTGGGAACAAGTAGGTAGCACAAAACAATGGTTTTTTTTTTTTTTAATCCCTAATCCTAGGTCTAATTAGTTAGTTAATTAACTTTCTCGACTTTCCATGATTTCGGAAATGGAATGGCCGTTAGGCCGCAATTTTGAGCTTGAGTATGGTGTTTTATTGCATGTTATGAATTGTACACGCGGGTTTTCGAGACTTGCTTCGCCAAGTCGGGGCTAGATTCTTTGTTTGAGTAGAGCTGTTGTTGTTTTGCCATAGGGATATCTCGCGCGAGATAAGGTGTCTCGCACGAGACACGCTACCCGAGGCGAGAAATCTCTTCCTTTTTCGAACGGGATTTTGACAGTTTTCCCTATAAAATCACCCTGTAGTCCGGCCAGATAACTCATTCTAGCTTTTCAAACTCTAGAGATATCTGTTAGGGTGAAACTCTTGTCTTCTTTTTCAACCACAGTGATCCATGGCTTCCAAGGAGATTGTCCCAGCGTCCATGATTGTCGATGATTTTCTTTGTCCTCTGAAGTGATTGCATCTTTCAAGCAAGCATCAAGGGATTTTGTAAGGTCGTTTCGCAACCGGTCTCGCAATAAGTTTATCGCGAGAATTCGAATTTAGAATTCTTTTCACTTTGAAGAACCTCCAACCGGATTGGAAGTTATTGCGGGGTCTTTGCTCGATTTTGGGATCCCTCTATTCATCTTTTCAATTTTTCTTTGAATGAGATGGTGCCTACGTGGAGGAATTCGCCATTATCTTGGATATGCCTTTGGTGGCGAGATTGCTTTGTTCCTAAGTATCATAGGAATCATTCGGAGGCTTTGAACGAATTGTTAGGGATCCCCCTTGATACTTGCTATGAGTTGGTTCACATGAAGTGGGTTGATTGCTCTTCTTTTCCGGGACGCTTCGGCGGTGATTACGATGGTGATGCTTTTCATGTCCATAAGCGGAACTTTACGGCTCTTTCTCTTTTCGGAGATGTTTTGTTTTACGTGCGGGGACGGCTTGGTCGATTCCCAGTTGGTGGAAGTTGTTACTGCGGGCTAGGAAACGTTCTAGGAACATTATTCCGCTAATCTTGGGTGAGACCCTTCATGGTCTTGATGAGCTGCATAGGGTGGCGTCATGACTCGAGGAGTCCCCTCACTGTTGACTATTTGGCTAAGGGAGCATCTCAAGTTGATAGGTCCCAGTTGGAATATTCTCCTTTTACATATCATACACGAAAGTTGTTAATCAAAGATCTTTCGGCGGATGAATGGGGCGAGGCGATTGCGAGGCAAGCTGCCGATATTCTCACGGTGTCCACCTTATTGGAGGTTGAACAAGTATGTTGCCAATACCAAGGGTTTTGACGGGGTTGTTCTTAGGGTTTGCGAGATTCCTCCTTTTACTTTTCCAAGCGGGTGCTCAGTCGGTTTGGTCGGCGGCGGGACACTTATCTTTTCGAAGGAGCTTCTCGTGTAGTGTCTTATATTGGTGTAGAGTTTGCGCAGGTGCTAGCTCAGCATGGGGTGTAGGAACTAATCGGGACCGTTGGTCGAACCTTCGGACTTTCAATGCGAAGCATCTTCTGTCGACAAATATTTGGATTGGTTCCTCCATCACAGGTCATCCTAGTGCGAGAAGATTGATGACTTGCGGCTTTCTTGCTAAGAGATTCTTTTGTAGCCAGCGGTATCTTGCGAAGGAGCGAGGCTCGGTCGATCCTGCTAATGTGCGGCCCGATCCTACTCGGGATTTTCTTGATGGGGATTGAGTACGAGAGGCGAGGCAAGGGAATGCACGGAAAGACGCAAGCTTTGGACGGGCCTCATGTCTTCAAGAGGCTGTCGGAATCTGTCTTTGATCGATCTCGAGGATGTTACGCTTTGAGAGGCTCAAGCGCAAGGAGGATCACGACGACGGTGGAGACCATGTCCGCCGGCCAACCAAGTTAATGAAAGGCTAGATCTTTAGGAGTACCAAGAAATTGCTTTGATAGATCAATTGTTTCTGCTTTATTAGTATTATTATTATTTTTTTTTCAAGTTTGTTAGCTTAGCAAATTAGTCGTTGTGGTTAGGATTTCCCTATTATCATTAATGAAATGCATTGATTAATAAAAGGGACAACTTTGATTTATTTATTTGATTAGACCGAACCCGAAGATTTGCCTACGTTCCTCTTTTACGGCAATTAAACAAGAGGCTCGGGTCCAACGTAGTTCATTTTTGAGAAAAGGACAAAATATGGCTCAGTAGTAGAGTAATCTCGCGCGAGATAAGGCCCCCTTTTTTTTTTTTTTTTTTTTTTTTTTTTTTTTTTTTTTTTTTATGCACACTTTCTTTTGCACTAGACCGCCCTTTCGGGTTTTCGATCTAGCGGGCTTCTTTTCTTGTGCTAGCTCTAATTTTTGCCTAGGTCGTCCTTTCGGGATTTTCAACCTAGCGGCGATTTGTTTTAAGGAGGCGAGTCACGCGAAGTACTTCTTGAGCTTGTCCATGTTGGCCAGAAGCCGGTAGTTGATCTCCGTCTAAGTCTACCGGTTGAAGGGCTCCCCCGAGAGAATATCTTCTTCACAATGTAGGGTCCTATCCACCTTGGTCCCCACTTGCCTAATGGGTTGAAAGGTCAGGAATGATGCGCACGGAGCACCAGGTCGCCTACTCTGTTGTTCCTTGTCTTGAACTTTTTGTTGAAAGCTCTTGCCATTCTTCTTTGGTAAGCTTGAGTGTGTTCGGTGCTTTCAACCTTCTTTCATCCAACGGGGCTAGTTCTTCGTATACGCTTTCTAGCCGATCGACTTCATTCACTTGGTTTTCTAGGAGAACCCTTAGTGATGGTATTTCCAATTCTATCGGTAAGATAGCCTCCATCCCGAATGTGAGGGCGTAGGGAGTTTCCCACTGTAGCTATTCGGGATGAAGTGCGGTACCCCCATAGTGCGAATGGTAGCTTGTCGGGCCGGTCTTTCTAGTGGCTTGTCATTTTTCGATGATAGTCTCGATTGTTTGTTCGCGGCTTCAAGCTGCTCCGTTTGTTTGAGGCCTATAAGGAGATGACTTGTGTCTCGTGATTTTGTACTCGGTCGTGGCGATTGGTTTCCTTCTCGAAGTGTGACCCATTATCGGATATCATCTCTTGTGGAACCCGTATCGGCGAGATGATGTTGTGCTTGATGAATTACGCAGCCTTTTTGGCATTCGAGAACTTTGTAGGAGGCGGCCTCGACCCATTTAGTGAAATAGTCGATGGCTACTAGGGCGAAAGCTTGATGTCAGTTGGCTCCTGCGGAGTGTGATCTTTCAATCACGTCTATCCCCATGTAGAGAACGGCCAAGGTGAAGTCATTGGGTGCAATGAGGAAGGCGGTGCATCTTTGAAGATTGGCGTGTATCGACACTTGTGGCACTTTTTGACCATTTTGGTACGGTCGGCTTCCATGGTCGGCCAAAGTACCCTTGTCGATGATCTTTTTGGCGAGCATGTTTCCGCTCATGTGGGTTCCACATATGCCTTGATGAGCATGGTCCATTATTTCTTGGGCCTCTTCCTCGGTGGCGCAAAGGAGGTTTCCTTGGGGATGTTTCTTGAATAAACGGCCAGCCGTGATGACGTGGTGGCGGCCCGACCTCTTAAGGGCGTCTGAGTCTTCGGAGTGCTGTCTCGGGTGGGATGGTTCCATCTAGGATGAAATGCCAAATGTCGTGGTACCATGGTTTCCCTTCGGAGTTTTCAACGGCGGCACCTTTGGATAACCATTTGTCTTTGCGATCGTGAAGATCTATAACGGCGCGGTATGCGGGAGTTGCACGCCGTGTTATCTTGAAGGGTTTAAGCTTGCTTTTCCTTTAGGGATTTCGACCAAAGAAGCAAGTGTGGCTAGTGCGTCCGCAAGCCGATTTTTGTCTGCGGGGAGATAGTGGAATGAAACATCTTGAAATTGATGCGCCAATTCTTGGAGGTGGGCCTTTGTATCTTTGAAGGGTTGGATCTTGGACCCTCCACTTCTTTAATGTCGATTGATGATCAATTGGGAATCCCGAATACCTCGAGTTCGATCACGTTGCGTTCTAGGGCTGCCTCGAGCCCCGCTATGCAAGCCTCGTGATACTGCGGTATTGTTGGTGGCGTCAAAGTCAAGGCGTCTTTGCTAGTGGAGTGTAGATGTCGTTAGGGTCTACCAATAACATTCCGATGCCAAACCCTCTCTTGTTGGCTGCGCCATCGAAAAATAATTGCCACTTATTTTCTTCTATGCTTAGGATGTCCTCATCGGGGAATCGCGGGTCTTCCCCCTTCGCCGTCGCAAGGAAATTCGGCCAGCGATCTGCGAATACACTCCCTCGACGGATTTACGAGTGACGTAAGTGATATCATACCCGCGAGCATGAAGTACCATTTGGCTAGTCTCGAAGACAAATTTGATTTGTCTAGGATATATTTCGAGTGGATCCATCTTTGCGATGAGACGGAGTGGAAAGGCTTCCATATAGTGCTTTAACCTTTGTGATACCCGGACGAGAGCGGCGCATGACTTGTCGAGTGGAGAGTAGTTGATTTCCTTTGCCTTGGAATCTGCGGGTGACAAAGTAGATGGCATTTTACGTGTGCGAAATTTGTTTGTTCTTGAGCAAGCATAGCCCCTAATGCGTTGTACGTGATTGTGAGGTACAACTTCAAGGGCTTCTCCTTGTGTGGTGGAACCGGGATAGGTGGGGAAGTCAAGTAGTGCTTAACTTCCTCGAATGCTTCTTGACATTCTTCGGTCCATTCTTGAGGTGCGTTTTTCTTAAGTAGCTTAAAGATGGGGTCGCACATTGTAGTCGAGTTGATTAATGAATCGGCGATATATTGGAAATACGCCCATGAATCCCTTTACTTCTTTACGTGTCAGGGGTGGAGGCATGTACGTGATGGCCTTTATCTTGGCGGGATGCTTCTATGCCGCGTTACGTGACCATGTATCCCAAGACTTTCCCTTTGACTACTCCGAATGAGCATTTGGCGGGGTTGAGTCTCATTTTGTCTTTGTCTCGGTCGATTGAAGAATTTTACGAGATCTACGAAGTGTTGGCCATCTGTCCCTTTCGAGTGGATAATCATGTCGTCCACATACACCTCTATTTCTTTATGGATCATGTCGTGGAATAGTGTCGTGGCTTGCTCTACGATAGAGTAGCCCCGGCGTTCTTGAGACCAAACGGCATGGCCAGGTGTAGCGAACGTCCCCCAAGGTGTGGTGAATCTTTGTCTTGTCTTTGGTCCTCTTACGCCATGAGGATTTGGTTATACCTGCCGAACCCGTCGACGAATGAGCGGACCTCGTATCTTTCTTTGTGGCATCGACCAACATGTCTATGTTTGGTAGCGGGAAGTCATCTTTAGGGGATGCCTTGTTCAGTCTCTGAAATCAACACGGACTCGTATTTTCCCGTTCGACTTGGCTACTTGCCTTGTGTTTGCTAACCATTCCGGATATTCAATCACTTTGATGAACCCTACATTCAAGAGTTTCATGATTTCTTCTTTCACTTGCATTGACCATTCCGGCTTGATTCTGCGTAGCTTACCTTGGCCCGGCTTGGCGTTGGGTAGCGGTGGTATCTTGTGTTCTACAAGCGGCGATTCAACCCGGGCATATCTTTGTAGGACCAAGCGAATACGTCGACATATTCTACGAGGAGGTGGGTCGAGGTTTCTCTGTCTTCCCCCTTGAAGAAGCTGCCGATCTTTGTTTCTGCAGGGTCTTTGTTGTCCCAAGATTAAGCTGTTTGCATTTCTTCGTCGTCAACGGGGCCATTCTTTCCACAACGACCTACTTGCTTAGCTAATTCTTTTAAGATTTGTTCGTTATCTTGATCTATCTCATCGTATGATTCATTATTAACGTGTTCGTTATATTGATTATTATTAGTTAATTCATCATTTACGATGTTAGCAATCTCGGGGTACTCGGAAAGATCAAAGTTTTCATTAAGGAAGTAAGGGAATACATGTTGACCACCGCCTCGATTTCCTCTTGAGTGAGTTCATCGGAGGTGGAGCACATACAATGTAAAAGTTGTAGGGCCTATCTTCTGCGAGGGTGGGGAGTGCAACCAAGCTCTTTGATCATGAAGTCTTCATCAACAACTGGTCCTCCGGTGACGTGCCGATTTAGAATTGGCTTATCACATTTACGTATTAGTCTTGTGTAGTCGGTAGTTGGAGGCGTCCCCTTGGATATTGCATGAATGCATTTGTCTTCTAGGCACGGAGTCTTGGAGCTGTCGTAGCATGTATTCTCCCAACACAAAGTCCCATTCGCTTGTCATTTACGCCTTCGTGCCCCACAAATCATTAGGGATCGGTGGGACGGATTACATTTCATGCGGGAAGCATCGCGATCCTTTGAAGATTTCAAAGCCCGGTTGGCGCTTTCCTTTATCATCGATCCATGGTTACGAAAAGATAAAGTAGGGAATATTTTCCCCTTCTCGAACAAAGTAGCCATTGAGTGTCCTCCGATATGGTTTGAGGTTGCAATCCTTGAACTTTGGGTCGTTGCGAGTCTTTGTACGAGGTTCCTTCCCACTTGATTTGAGTGAAGCCCCACTCTTCTATGTCATCTTCATCGTGGATGGAGATGTCGTATCCTAGTCCATGCTTTGTGTGAGCGGGGGACCGGTGGTGGTTCCGTTATTCCTTGTAAGTGCTTTCCAAGCCCCAATCCGAGGGAAGTACCCTTTTGCTAGCATCATTCTCCCGGACGGGAAGGCTTAGGAAAAACCTAAGTGCCTTTGAGTAGTCGTTTTCGTTGCAAGTGTCTATGACGTTCACGAGTGCTTTCTTTCTCGATCTCAAAACCATTTGAACGAGGAAATCGAAGTGCTATGTTGTACTTCGAGGATAGGACTAGCGGTGACCATCTCTCAGGTGTATGGTGACTATAGTGTTGTTGTGTACGAACTTGACGCATTGGTGCAAGGAGGAGGGCACACCCCTATGTCATGTAGCGAGGGCGACAGTAGCAAGTTGAAGGATGCGGGATGTCGATGACTTGAAATTCGATGCTTTCATAGTGACTTGTCCCATTTCTACGGGTATTACAAGCGATCCCCGGAGCGGTTCTAGCGGTACAATCGTACCCCCTTACAGTATGCCGGATGGCTTGAGGTCTTTGTGGGTGAGGCCTAATGATGATAAGGCTTTCTTCGGGAGGACATTGATTGCGAGAACCATTGTCAGCCAAAATGCGTGGCATTCGGTACCCATTCACCTTAGCAGTTATGTAAAGGGCCTCATGATGATTGTTCCCATAGGATGGGAGGTCCAAGTCGGTGAAAGTGATAGCGTTGCCAAGCTGCACTTGGCCAATCATTTGAGTGAGCTCTTCGGGTGTCGCTTACGAGGAAATGGTCATTTGAGCCAATGCCTTTTCAACATCTCACGGTGCTTGTGAGATGCTCCTATGAGTCCCAAGCAGAGATATTTGCTTGTGTCTTTTTCAATTGAGTTAAGAGAGGGTCTTAGGCTCACTTGGCGATGAGGCTTTAGCTTGTTTTGGAGGATTTTCATCCCTTGGGTCTTTGTTGGTGATCACACATTAGGATCGTGTGAGTAGGTTATTGTTTTAGACCACTTTTCCTTTTGTTCTAAGATTTCCTCCCAAGACATCATATAACGAGAAGAAGATTCATTAAATTCAAGAGGGCTCTCGTCCACAATTGTGGCTAGGCGAGTAGGGTCCTCGAAGCTACTTTCTATCTCTATTAAATTGACCTCATTGTTTGGCAAAGGATTAGTAACAACATTTGGTAACCCTATCTCTTTATCGTCAAACAAATCTTGGATGACGTCTTTCAAGTGGAAGCAAGAGTTGGTGTCGTGACCGGTGAAGTTGTGGTACTTGCGAGGAAGAGGTGATGAGCATGGTTGGCGGGGAAGATCTTTCTTTGGAGGTCCGCCTTCTCTTGGTTTGATTTTCCCATTCTTGACAAGTACTTGAAGAGTTCTTCTTGGGTGATCCCTTCAAGCTTGTCATAATGCCTATCTTTCTTCTTCTTTTGTGGTGGAGTACTGCAGTACTTACCGTTTCGGGATGATTGAAGATAATGGCATTGACGGATGCATCCTTGGGATTGGAGGAGGAAGAAGAGCTCTTGTTGTAGCGGAATCCACTTTCTTTTTCTTGGCTTCCCTTTTACATTTGATGAGGTCATCTAACTTAGTACTTTGCCCAGAAGCTTGTGAGAGATTCGGCGAAGCTAGGAAAGTAGTTGCTCCGGCTAGCTTGTCTTGATATTCCACTCTAAGGCCTTTGTATGAGGATGTGAATTTGCTCGTCTAGGCTTGGGCCTATCAACGATTTCGGTTAGCTTAGTTCTCCACCTTTTGACAAAATCTGTGAAGGACTCGTTCGGAAGTTGCTTGGTTTGCTCAAGATCCCTTCCTAGTGGTGCGATAAGTGGAGTTGTCCTCGTATTTCTTTTGGAAGGTGCAACTAGCAAGTGGCCGATCCAGTCTTGTTGAGAGTGGGAGGGTCATATACCAATCTCTAGCAGACACCATCGAGAGTTTGTGGAAAGCATTGGGCTAACGAGGTTGTCATCGGCACCCATAGGTAGCATGGCCCAAGAGTAGGTCTCCCGAATGTGATTTGGGACGAGGTGGTGCCATTGAATTTTGCAATGTCGGGTGTCTTGTACTTTCCTAGGAAGCTTTGACATAGGCGGCGAAGGAGGTATGCGTAATCAATGGAGAGCGTGGCTCCCTTACCTCACATCGAGCGTGCAAGTTTCTTTTTCTAACATGGCGTAGTAAGGGAGTTCATTCTTGCTTTCCCCCTGTGCTTTCTTTCTACTGGATGTGCGAAACTCTCATTGTCGGATGAGGAAGATGATGAGCTAGACTTTCGCCCACCTCTTTTTCCTTGCCTTTGCTTTTGCGGTACGACCCTTGGCCCTTTTAGTGTATGAGTCTCCTCTTTCTCCACGGAGGAGAAGGAGTCATTTTCTTCTTCTTTTTCTTTGTTGGCTATGTGCGAGCTCACTAAGCTCTTGAATTTCTTCCACGAGAGTGTGGATTTGGAAGCTTATTACTTCTAGGCGATCATTGGCTTCTTCCGGAGTTTGTGGTTGCATTTTTCGGACGGGAGTCTCATTTCCGGAATG
>JAFEMH010007471.1:0-88438 GCA_022495995.1 Adenophora triphylla var. japonica | reverse complement strand
CTGTTTTTTGCCTAGACCGCCCTTTTTTGTGGTTTTTCAGCCTAGCTGGGTATTACTCTTTTTGCACTAAGATTTTTTTTTTTTTTTTTATTAGACATAGTATCTTCGGAGTTTATCACCGTTGACTGGGTGGACAAAGGGATTGCCATCCAAGTCCGCAAGCTTCATTGCTCCTCCCGACGCATCTTCTCGCACTACATAAGGGCCGATCCAAACGGGTTCCCATTTTCCTGTGGGGGTCTCTCGGGTAGGGGGCTTTACTTTCAGACTAAGTCACCCTCTTTGATGTTTCGGCTTTGACTTTCTTATCAAACGCTCCGCCATTCGCCCGGTAGGCTCGGTGTGCTCCATGGGCTTGAGCCTTCTCTCATCGAGCAAGGCCAATTCATCATGCCGAAGCCAGAGCCATTCTACTTCGTTGACACCGTTTTCCAGAGGACCCTTAATGACGGGATTTCCAACTCCACCGGTAACACCGCTTCCATCCCGTAAGTTAGGCAAAAGGAGTTTCTCCCGTGGTCGTTTCCGACGCACGCTTCAGAGCCCCAGAGTGCTAGGTGCTTTTTTCGGCCAATCACGACCACGGGTGGCCATCTTCCGGATGATCCGCCGAGTGTCTTATTAGCAGCCTTCCACACCCATTGGTCTCGAGGTCCGTACGGGGACGACTTGTGGCGAGTAACTCGAATTCCCGACAGCTAGCCTATCGCAGCCTCCTTCAAGTGTGACCCATTATCGAAATGATCTCGCTGGGCACCCCATATCCGCACATTATGTTTTCTTTTCGATGAACTCGGGCCACTTTTTCTGGAAGTGAGGACCTTGTAGACTTGGCCTCTACCCACTGGGTGAAGTAGTCGATGGCTACCAACACGAACTCGTGCCCATCGCTTCCCTCGTCGGGGCTATTTTCCCTATCACGTCAATGCCCCAAGTTGCAAACGGCCAAGGAGTCGCTCATGCAAGACAGTGTCATGAGGTGGGAGATGGTTGAGGTTGGCAAACCGCCGGCACTTGTCGCAGTTCGGACGTGCCGGACGCAGCCTCGTCTCCACGGAGATCCAAGAGTAACCCATTCGAGGATCACTTGCATCGTGGCTCGGCATTCATGTGAGGACCGCAAGGACCATTGTGGACTTCGGCCATCAACTCTCTCGGCTCTTTCTTGAGTGACACATAAGAGGAGTGGTCCTTGATAGCGTTTCTTGTACAAAGTTGCTCCTAGATGACATAACGGGAGGCCAACCTTTTCAGTGGCTCGCAAGCTTTTGGCTCGACACCTTCTTTGGTCTACCTTCTTCGGCCTCCGAAAGCCGACTCCGTCTTTGAGGAATTGGTAACTGATTGTACCAAGGTTCCTTTATAGGCTCGGGTCCTGTGTCCACTTCACAAATGTAAGGTCAGGGCTTCTCTTCTACCCACTCGAAGGGCTTTATGGCTTTTCCTCGGGATCTCTACCAATGAGGCTAGAGTAGCTAGGGCATCTCGCGACTGTTCTTTTCTCGGCAAGTAGTGGAAAGTCACTTCTCCGAACCGTCCAAATAACTCCTCCATATGGGCATGATACCGTTGCAGACAGGGTCCACAGCCTTCCACTTGTTGAGACTTGGTTGATGATCGTGGCCGAGTCTCCGTAAACTTCGAGCTCCTTGACATTTCTTTCTAAGGTGCCTTCCAAACCAAAGAATGCAGTGCTTCATACTGCGACATTGTTCGTGGGCAAGTGAAAGTTCAACTTGAGGGCCATGGGGTATGCTCATCTTTCGGATCGACCAATAGCATTCCTACACCATTTCCTCTTTGTTAGCGGTCTGGCCAAAGAACAATTGCCATCTATTCTCGTGCTCAACCGCAAAGATCCCTTCATCTCGGGAATTGGGGTTCAGCCCTCTCGTCTTCATTACTCGGGAAGTTCGCCAGTGATCTCGACAATGCTTGACCCGATGGCCTTTCCGGTCACATAGTTGATGTCGTATTCTCGCCAAGAAGAAGGGACCACTTCGCTAAACGCATCGAGAGGGAAGGCTTGTCAAAGATGTACTTGATGGGGTCCATTTTCGAGACCAAATTCACAGGTGGGCTTCGTATATAATGCTTCAATTTGCCGACTACCTGCACTACCCCGCACAGTCTTTTCACATGCCGAGTAATTGAGCTCACTCCCCGTAGCTTCCGGGCCGACAAAGTAAATGGCGTTTACCCGAGAGTCTTTCTTTCCCGAGCAAGCATAGCCCCAACCGCCGTGTTTCGACAGGATAAAGGAGATAGAGCGTGTAAGAGGCTTCGTCTATGTGGGGGCATAGTACCGGGGATTTACTAAGTATGCCTTGATCTCGGTCAAAGGCATCTTGGCATTCTTCGGTCCATTCCGTCGTCCACATTCTTCTTCATGAGCTTGAAGACGGGCTCGCACATAGTGGTCAACCGATTGACGAAACGGCCGATGTACCGCAATTTACCCATGAAGCTCTTGACTTTGTCTCGGTTTGAGGTGGCCTCATATCCATGATGGCTTTGATCTTTCGGGGGTCAACTTCTATACCTCGCTTCCGTGACCATATACCCAAGCACTTTTCCCCTTGTCACCCGAAGGTGCATTTCGCGTGGTTTAGTCTCATGGAATGCTGTCTCAACCTCTCAAAGAATTTTCGTAGGTCAACAAAGTGTCGCCCACCCTCTCCTTTGGAGTGGATTATCATATCATCTACGTAGACCTCAATCTCCTTGTGGATCATGTCATGAAAAAGCGCGGTCGCCGCCCTTCGGTAAGTAGCCCCGGCATTCTGAGCCCGAATGGCATTACCGTATAACAAAAGAGGTTCCCATGGTGTGGTGAAGGTCAGTCTTTTCTTGGTCTTCCTCGGCCATCTTGATCTGGTTGTAGCTCGCAAAACCATCAACGAAGGATTTGACTTCGTAGTTGCGTGTGGAGTCCACCAGATGTCTATGTTTGCGAGGGTAGTCGTCTTGGGCCGGCCTTGTTCGATCTCGGAAATCCACACAGCCGCACCTTCCCATCGCCTTGGCTCAAGCTACTGGGCCACGATTGGACAACCATGTCGGGTATTCAATGACTCGATGAACCCTACCCGCGAGCTTCCTCAATTTCTTCTTTGACCTCGTAGAGACCATTCCGGCTTAATCTTTCTCGCCGCTTTATCGGCTTAGCATCCGGTGCTAGAGGGATTCTGTGGTTCTACTATCGAACTGCTAGCCCCTAGATATCCTTGTATGACCATGCAAACACGTCGACGTATTCTCTGAGCAAACTGGATCAATCCGTCCCTTTCAACCCCCCGGAAGAAGCTTCCAACTGCGGTCTCTCTTTAGGTTCCTCAATAGTACCCAAGTTCACACTTATCAAAACCTCCTCACTGGGCCCGGTTTTCCTCTTTTTTCCTCAAACCTCGCTTAAAGATTTCTTTAATGTATTGTTCGCTTAGTGTGTTTGCATCTTGTTCAAATGATTCATTATTAACTCGTTGTTAAGTTTTGAGTTAATTTATCATTTGTTAAGTTGGCAATAAGAGGATAATCGTAAAGATTTGTCATTTCATTCAAAATAAGGGGAAAGATGACATCGATTACATTTTCATAATCCTCAGCGTGAGGCCTTCGGATGACTTCTCGAGGACTCGGAATTCAAAGATTCCCGACTCGACCGAATAGACAATGGGGTGTTTGACACGACCGGGTTGAGAAGGACGGGTACCAACTCCAAGCTCCGTGATCATTTGCCGTCGATCGGCTATCGGCCCCGAGAATGTCTCCCAATTCTTCAATGGCATTGCCTTAGTCACCAAAGTGCGAGGATCAAAATGACTTTCACCATCGTCTCCAATAACGGCAACTATCTCATCGTCTCGAATCCGAAGTCGAATCAAGTCTCGGGATTTGTGCTTCTTCGTCACAAACAACTCTTGCAAACCCCATCGATCGTCTTCACCGCCGGGCAAACTTCTTTATCTCGGCTGATTCGGAAGAGCTAACTCAAAGGCGGAGAAGTCCATTGTCCCTGATGCCGACTCTTTGACACCGGCCGGATTTCCTTTGAAGACGTACTCATTCTCGAACGGTAGTGGTAGCCCTGTGGGATATCTCGGCAAATCAAGGAACATTCTTCGAACGGGATTGGTCGCTTTCCCTAACTTTCTCAAGGTTCTCTAGAAGGGTTTTCGCAAGGAGATCTCGGCGATCACTTTCATCATATTGTGTCCCTCCTTTGTAAAGTAATGGGTCGAGACAAGCATCAGTAAGTGATGGAGCCGGACCCCTTCACCTTTCGTGCCTTTAGCTTTTCCGGCATCCCGAGAGTTCGGTTTGACCCCAAGCCATATCTCGGTAGTCTCTGTTCCTTCACATCAATGACGGTGTTACGACCTTGAAGTCTTCTACCCAATCCAAGTCCCGAAGATAACTCATTTTTCGCATCATTCTCATGGCAGGGAGGGATTTTATCGGAAGTAGTGGTGAGGTCAGTTGCAACACACTTGTGCCTCGAAGAAGCTACTTGAGAATCCGGTCAATGCTAACCCTTCATCATCGTGCTTGATCTCCACATCGGGATATCCCTGGCCGGTTCCTTCTACCGTGACACTATCTCCATAAATGGTGGTGATAGTTCCATCACTGACCGAAATTTGACGCACCGATGCAAAGTAGAGGCTACCCCGTTTATCCGGGTGGATCCAAGGCCGTCCCAAGAAAGGCAAGAATGAAATCGAATATCAATAACTTGAAAGTCAACGTCCATGACCTTTTTTCCGAACCACATCTTGAGAGTGGCGATCCCCAAACCGATCGTGCAAAGGGAGTCATAGGCCTCAATAGTCCGACTAGAAGGCTTTAAGTCCGTCGGCTTCGCATCCAATAAATCCATCATTTTAGCCGGCAAGACATTCATCGTTAATTCCTCCATCGACTAATACTGTGGCAATCGACGCTCTTCTAACTCGGATCGTGATGTAAAGAGAGGTTCGTTATGACTAGCCCCATACTTTGGCAAGGTCTAAGTCAGCTGAAGGTTGCAATGATGTTTCCGTAAGGATATTTCCCCAATCATTTGCCTGACGACCTCATCCTGGGGGACATCTATGGGCACCACGGTCTTGGCCAAACTTTCTCTCTTAGCTTCAACTTTTAGCGAGGGGTACGAAGAGTGTCAACAGTGGACCATAAGTGAGATATTGGCTTGGGTAATACACTTCCAACTCTAGTTAGGACTGGATCCTCCTATCGTAGTCTGTGCTTCGCTTCTGGCTTATAAGGTCTTTTTCATCTGCGCTTTGGCTCGCAGATTCTGGTGCTTCTTTTGTCACCTCCTTAAATGGCGTTTCAACATTCATCTACCTGCATCGAGTCATCAAGGATAGACATTGGATTTTCCTTGGGTCATTATTCCTACTCGGAGGATTCTGTCAATTCTTTCAAAGTCGAGGCGGATTCTTTACCAAGGGCGAGGCCAATTCCCCGCCGATTGATCTGATTGACGTGTGCACTTGCTGGAAGCGATAGGCGCTTCCCGACTCGGGGTCCTTGTGTTGACCGGCTTTTTGACCTTTTCTCTCGAGTTTGACCGGCTGATTTCTAACTTCACATTCTCCGTTTAAATCTTTCACGCCTCATTCAAACTTTTCAAAGTCAAAGCATGCAACCAAGAATTATCACTTCCGGAGCCTGAGCTTGGCAAATGGCTTTCTCATCCGAACCTAGCAACTTTTTAAATACCAGAGTAGGATCACATTCCTCATCACTCGTCAAGCATGTCTTTTCTTTCCCCGGGGTCAACCTCTCGACGGCATCTTTGACGCTGGGCGTCAAACATTTTCTCGGTGGGAAATTCCATCATCAATAAGGATTTCTGGGGTCAAAACCCTGCATGGCGGAGTTCCTTTTTTCTTACCGTTAGAGAGATTTTCCTCGGGCTTTTTTGCTTCGTGGCTAACCACTCCTCTATTGTCCTTTCCGCACTTCACGACTCGTGTCTTTCATCGCTGTCACTACAAGAGCAGCTCGCTGGGAACTTTCGCCGTGGCTCTTATGACCAATGAGGGCAAAAGGTCGGGATACTGACGCCATATGAGGGGTATCTCATTCTTCCTTGGGCTTAGGATTACCAGAAAACATCATTATCATCGTAGGACATAAAGGGACTGGGTCGCCTAAACTCGTGACTCTTTCCAAGGCATCCATACATTCTTCTTCGTACCAAGTTGCTCGTGAGTGACTACTAACACCGTGATGTAGCCCACCCTTCCCGATGAGAGTTTGGCTTCGGCGACGCTACATGCCTTCCAGATCGGTGGGCGGAGCCCACTTCCTCTCTTTGGCTAAAGCTTCGATCAAGTTCCTCCATTCACCTACCAAGTCCTTGTACGGAGTATTGAACTCTAGGATATAGGACTCATACACTACCTCATCCTTCTCCGAGCCTTTGCATAGGCCGCACACACTTTGAAGTGATTTCATCCCCTATTCCTGTGTCCGTGGCTTTCTACCTCATCTTGCCCTTCGGGTTTCACATCCGTTTGGCTCCAAGTCCATTCCTTTATCGAACCGTCATCATCGTCGTAGAATCCATCCATTCCTATTCTCGTTTCCGACCGACTCTTCACCGTAGCCGTCCGAGAGGTAGGCAAATTCACAAAGGCGTTGACAAAATTGGAAAGGTCAAATTGGCACCGGGATTCCAAAGTAGGCTCATGCCGAAAGGAGGAAAAAGGTCCCGTGGGGGATGTAGAGGAAGCGAGGGTGTCGGGACCCTACACTCTTGGGGTATTGGAGAAGACCGAGAAGGGACGGTCTTTGGCAATGGGTTATGCATGAAGATGGGGGAGGGCATTGGTTATAGGCTAGCTCTTCTTCCCTAGTCATCCGGTTACCCAAACCAAAGATCGTTCTCTCGTCAAATCGGTCATTCCCGACTCGAAACCGAGGATTCTCGCGAACCTGCTCCGAGGATTCTCGTGCTAACAAGTCGCCGACCCTGTTCTCACCCACTTCTTTCTCGCGGGAAAGGGATAGGAAAGGTTTAGACTCGGGGTAGGTGTTTAGCCGAAGGCTCGTGCAATATGCAAATTAGAATCTTCAAGTTTACTTAAAACAGTTGTCTTTTATTAATATCAATTTGGTTGGAAAAGTGGATTCGCCCTTCTTTTTTCACAACTACTCTAGATCCCGGATCGGTGGGTTCCGTCACTACGCCATATAAGCCCCTCGTATTCCACCCGTATTTCGACCTCCTGTGGTGGACAAATGGCCCCGGCGAGGTCCTATAGGGCACGCGGATCCCACCGACCGAGAGTAAAGAACGCTCCTATCGGGTCTAGCGGGTCATAGGACCTTCAACGCACGAGCGATGCGGATTATAGTCAAGGCAATATCGGGAAAGTCTCGTCTCTCGCCTTGACGGATTTTGCGTAGTTTCGCTTGAGCGAATGACGGTTTCGACTTTCGGTAATGTCCGAGAGAATAATAGGCATGGGTCGGGCGGTAAAAAGCCGGATGACACGTGTCACATTGAACTTTGTTGCATACACGGTGCGTGGGTCGGAATCGAAGTCAATGCCGGTCAAGATCTTGCCAATTTTTCCTTGTCGGAATTTTGCGTAGCTTCGCTTGAGCGAAAGATCTTTTGATTTTTTGGCAAAGACTCGGTCTTGACTCTTACGCATTCCGTGCGGGTCAAGGTCAATAGTCAATGTCGGAGTCAAGATCCCACCGATTTTTCCTTGTCGGAATTTCGCGTAATTTCGCTTGAGCGAAAATCTTGGCTTCCGTTATGAGCTAAGGCTTGACCTTTACGTGGGTATGCAACTGGGCTATATGACACGGACTAGACCAAAACCCAACCAAAAGTCACGGTTTTTTGAAACGTGTGACACGGACTGTGCATTGGTCGACACTGGCTGCCATGGGGAGGTTGGGATGATTCCGTGCGCGCCCGGGAGCATCGTAAGGCCGTCCGTGATCGCACTGAACCACCCTCGGGTTTGAAGGACGTGCGTGCAAAGTGTACAGGATATATCAAAGTGCGCAGTAGTGTGCGGTCTCCTAAAAATGTTCCTTTTTGAGTTAAAACAGAGATTTTCATAATGTGTTTTAAAGGAATGATTTTCGGGACGGGGAAAATGCAACACGTAAGCACGTAAATTTTCTCGGGAGCCCCGCCGGGCCATGAAGCCGAGTAGCCCCAAGCCGCTAGGACCGCGATTAACCATGATTTTTCCTGGTGGAATTGCCACTGAGGTCGCCCGGTCAGAATCTAAGGAGGATTGAGTCGTACGACTGCATGGATCAATTTTCCAGGTTCCACTCCTTTTGCTATTTTTTCGGGTTGTTTCCCGTTTCAAAGTATGCACGTATTCCAAGATGCAAATGATGCAATGCATGGTAAAGAAAGCAAGCACGATTAATGAAATCGGCGATGGAGTCTAACCCGCTCAAAAGGGAAAAGCTTTCTTTATTTTTTCAAAATTGTTTTTTCGAAAAGGGATACCGGTACGTGGATTGTTAAACCACCTGCTTATCCCAACTCCCACGTCGTGAGTGTACAGAAGGGTAAGTGGTTTCCACCTATATAACGAGTATCGATTTTTTTGTTTTGAAAATAAAAGCTTTTCTCCTTTGGGATTTCCCCACGAGTCGCCAAACCGTGAATGTGGTGCCCAAATTTTGTTGGATTCACGCGAGTTTGAAGACATCCGGTTTAATTTGAAAAACTGAGTCGCCACGCCATTTTGATTACCTCAAAACTTTGAAAAAAAGGTTTTTACTTGGGTTCGGAGGTTAAGTTACCCTGGGAAGAACGTTTGGCGTTCACCCAAAGTGCCTTGCCGGAGCAAGTCTCCCAAGATTTCAAGAATCGTGCTTGCTTGCGTGCTTTCTTGTGTGCATGTGTTTGAGAAAAAGGGGGAATGTCCCAAGTTGTCTTCCTGACGTACAAACCATTTGTTGGTTGTCGCCGGGATTCCTTGAAATTTTATGTATTTGGGATTATGATCCCGTCCTCATCTTATGACTTGTGATCATCGCATTTTAACCTCGGGACCCTCGGGACTTGCGTGATCGAGAGAATGACTCTTTTGGTCAAAGATGAGGTTCTTTAGAAAAGGAGGGTCATTAGCCCATCAATCCTACGCTTTAAGACTACGAGCTCATATAGATGCTTCATACTCTTTCTTAAGCGATAATCGGAGATATAGGGTTCAAGGTGTCCCTTTCTAAAGAGATATGGAACCTTTAATGGAAGGAACGATGTAAAGATAGGATCTTTACACCGGTCCATTCCTAGGTTGATAATGGGGAAATGGGGGAAATGTATGTAAAAATGAATCTTTAATGAAAAGATGACATTTTTGGGTTGCAAATGATGCACTTAGTTTAAAGAAATGATCTTTATTGCAAAATGATGCATAAAGATTTGATTTTTATGCAAATGATGCATTTTTGTTGAAGAAATTGGCATTCATTATGCAAATGATGCATAAAGATTGCATTTTGAAAAGCATATGATGCTAGTTTATGGTAAAGACATGGTCTTTAAAGCAAATGATGCTTGAACAAGGGATTTTGGATGCAAATGATGCATTTTGATTGAAAAAGATTTGATTTTTATATGCAAAGGATGCATGAAGATGACATTTTTATTTGAAAATGGGGGTTTTAGGTGCAAAGGATGCACCTTAATGGGAAAAGACTACATTTTTATGACAAATGATGTCTAATGCATGCCAAAGGGGAAGGGGGAATATAAAGATAGGATCTTTAATCTACCAAGTCCCAAGCAATATAAAGACAATGCAATGAGCAAATTATAAAGCAATTAGGATGCAAAGGTAGGGCGTGCGAGGTTACCAATAGCTTCCTTCTTCTTTGGTCGGAGCTAGGAGGAGAGGTTGGTCTTGGATCTTCAAGGAGGAGGGAGGGAGCTTCTTGGCCTTCTTCTTCACCTTCTTGAGCTTCCAAGCAAAGATTCTTCACGTATTTGGAGTGTTTGTGGGTGACTTGCTATGGATTGTGTGTCTTGAAATGGGTAGAGGAGGGCTCTATTTATAGGCAAACCTGGATAAGGCTAATGAAGCCGTGCGGCTAGGGACCGAGCTAATGCACCGTGCGGCATTATCCATTTGTGACTCAAAGATTTCTAGAACCACGCAAGGTGGCAAATTTAGAACCCTCTTCCTAATTAAGAAAAACGTGTTTCTTAATTAGGAAGGCTCCCTTCAGCCCTTAATTTAATTTGGGACTGCTCCAGAACATTTCCGGAACACTAGGAAGGTCCGGGGAATTACCGGGAAACTTACCGAAATTGCCGGGAAATTTAACCGGAAGGCATGAGCCAGATTTGGGTACTTACAACCTTGTGTGTGCATCTGTGTCATGTTGTGTGCTTTGCCTTGATTCCATGCTCTATCATGCTTTGGTATGTGATACTATCGGGAGCCGGGGCTCTTTTCCTTTTTTGCTACTTGCTTGTTCCGTCACAATAGAACAGGCGTAAGGATACAAGACTACAAATCACGGTAAATTCCGACATTTGGGGCGCCCTTTGTCATGCTTTGACTCATTCTTTTACTTTTTCTTTGCATACTGCATCAAAAAAAAAAAAAGAGAAAAAAAAACCTTTTACAAAAAAAAAGCAAAAATAGATTTTCTAGAAAAAAACCTTCACACTACTCGCACTCTACCCGCACATAGAGTTAGAACCCGGGAGTGTACGGACGGCATCGCAGAAAGTGACATGTTTCGCTGACGTTTGAGCGCCTAAAGTCCTCCTAGCCTGTGAGTCAGCCAACACCTGTCCGTGACACACTTTCTACCGTGACCGGTTGGTTTTTGGCCAATACTTTCCAAAACATTTTAAACTCGGTTTTTCAAAATTTTCTCACAAAGTCCGAGTCATGCTTCGCCAATCCTGGCATACTTTCCCTCTTCGTGTCGAAATGATGACATAATTCCAACGTAAGTACACGTTAAGATCTCTACATATCTCGACGTAGGTACATATCGATTTCTCGGCTTGGCTTCGTGAGAAGTCATGACGCGTTCTCGACATGTGTCAGCACGGGACCATGTCGATTTCTTAACGCATACTAACAAGAGTTATGTCAAATTTCGCCACCAAGTGACGAGAGGCCATGCGCGCATTTCCAACTCGAAAAGAGGAAAGGTCATTGCGGTCTCATACGTTCAAACGTACGCTCGACCCTCTCTCCTCCCGAGTTTAGACGTTGACTTGGACTTGGTTTTGAAAACCCCGAGTTTGACTTGTTTTGGCTCGTATGCCCATAGGTTCGTTCTCCCTTTCGGTCGGTAGGTTCCACGTGCCCTATAGGACCTCTGCCGGGATTGTTCGTCCCGGAGGTGCAATACAGGTGGAATACAGGGGGTCTATAGACGTAGTGATGGAACCCACTGATCTAGGAACAGAGTAGAATGCGAAAAAGAAGGTTTCCCCCTTTTCCAACCATTCCTAGGACTAATAAAAATCATTTTTAAACAAAAAAATATATAAAAAAAAAAAGCATATGCATGAGTCCGTCCTCAGCCTATCCTCTCCCCTACCTAAAACCGTTCTCTCCCCCTTCCAGCGAGCAAGAATTGGGTCAGAGTTCCGGGTGGTCGGTTAATCAGTTTCTCTCCAATCAGAGATTCATTTCCAGCAGCCTCGTAAATGGCAACATTCGCATGTGGTTCAAAGAAGTTTGGGTCCAAGCGCGTATCCAAATCGTAATCGAATATCAGTCCAGATATAAGGCCAAATCAAAGTCAGAACGCGGGGCAAAATGTCAGATTTGGATTCCCTCTCAGCTCTGAAAACGGTGAACAAACCAATCCTCCCAGGTTCACTTCCTTCCATCAATATGCTCAGTCAACAAAGTTCACCCCCGTGACTTTTCCGGCCCGTTTCTTTGGACACCTTGTGCTTGCTCCAGCTGCTCCATGGCCTCAAACCCTCCACTTCCACCAAAGCATCACGGGCACGTGATCGATCAATGCCTCTTGGCCGCGGTAATGGAATCCAGAAGTTAACAGGAAATGGAAAGCTCAAGCGTCCGGGCAATCTAACCAAATAAGAGTAGCTAGGCTAGGGGTTACCTATCCTTAAAAAAAATAGAGTCTCTACCAACCTTCGTAGGTTCTAGTACTCTCCTCTTTCAATCGAGTCCTTCTTGGACATTGTAATTAGTCTTCAATCTTCTATAAAAGAGTCTTCTTCTTTTCTTGCTAGACTTAAGATATTATTTGCACACCTACATTACATTTAATGAAATGGTTTTATTTTATATGATCACTTGCATTGCTCAACAAATAATCTCTTGAAATAATTAACATTCCGATTAATCAAGGTGAGAAAGTCAACTAATGTCTTCCCCATACACTTTTCTTACCTTACAAAAAGCCTTCATCAAGCCATACGCTTCCCAAACCATGTCCTCACCTTCACCTTCACCAAGTCAACGACGACGGCATCGTCAAAGGACAACAAAAGGCCACCCAGCTTCGAAAGATTGACCCCATGTCGACAACAACCTAGGAGCTTGGCTTAGACCTCAAGGGTATCAAGAAAGCCTGCCAGGGCTCGCCTGCCCCCTGTGTGCTTAAGAAAAAAAGGAAAAAATGTAGTGCAAAAAAAGAGTAATACCCAGCTAGGCTGAAAATCCCAAGAAAGGACAGTCTAGGCAAAAACAGGGTTGCATATATATATATACTCCCTCCGTCCCACCTCAATTGGTCCATTGAGGTGGGACACGGTTTTTAAGAAAAATTATTAAAGTGGGTAAAAATTAGAGGAGAGAGAATGTAAAAGTTAAATGTGTGGTAGAGAATAGGAGAGAGAATGTAAAAGTTAAAAATATTTAATAGGAGAGAGAATGATTGGGAGAAATAGTAAGTTAAAGTGGGTATAATGAATGGTTTTTTTGTAAATATATGGAGATGATAAGGGTATAAATATATGGAAAACTTTCCATTTAAGGAATGGATCAATTGAGGTGGGACGTCCCAAAAAGGAAAGTGGATCAATTGAGGTGGGACGGAGGGAGTATATATATATAAAAAAAATCTTAGTGCAAAAAGAGTAATGCCCAGCTAGGCTGAAAATCCCAAAAAGGGCGTCTCAGGCAAAAACAGGTTGCACATAAAAAAAATGAGGCCAAGGACCCAAAGACCGCCAAGCTTGACTTACGTGCAAAATCAAAGCTTAGTAGAATGAAAGTTGTCGATAACAATGGGGTGGTCGAAGCAATGCCGAAGCATTTCATAAGCCCGTAGACACGTGCAAATCCTTTCTCCCCAATAAAAGAGGAAGTAATCGTATAGCGTCGTCCCAAGAATGACTTGGTCAAGGAATCATCCCAAGGCCCATGCCTCATCATCCAATCTTCTCATCCGAGCCTTTTCACTAAAGGAACCACAAATCCCATTTCCCAAAGCTCGAAACAAATGGGTAGCCTCGCCGAAGCCGAACTACGGCGACCCGAGCTCCTCACAATGAGGGGAACGTAGGCAACCAGAATGGTCCTGGCCGAAATCACAAACAAATCTCGTAAAACCCGGTCTCACCAAAGACCTCCCTATACACAAACCTTTCTTTCACACCTAGCCAACCTTGATCCGCGACATTGGTTGACTTCCTCCTCATGATTGATCAGAATGTTTTTTCATATCGAGATTATTGTTTGAATAACCCGAACATCAATAAAGGGTTTTAAGCAATCTTGTGATCATTGTAAATAAAACAAGTTTTCAGATGTCTTGACAAGTCTTCCTTTTCTACATCTTAGAAAAAATAGTGCTAAACGCTGATTTTCTATCAGCAGGGGCTTCCATACAATTTTACAAACCTTTCTACGCTTATACTCTCCCAAAAGAGTCAAACCCAAAGCGAGATTTCATGCCTATATCGAATAAGGCCATCAGAAAATAACACAAAATCGGAATTTGTTCCCACTTTTCGAAAAATATGCCCCTTCATGTATAAATTCTCTTCTTTTACATCTTCTTAAGGTTGACTGAGTGACTAAAGAAAATAAGAGAGCAAAGGATAGGTTTTTTCCTCCCGGCTACAATTCGCATTAGGCGCCTGAAACTCTTAGTGGTTGGAGCTTCGTCAAGCCATTTCTTTAGGCGGGGCTTCTTTGGTCATCTTTGGGTCCGCGTCGGTTTCCTCGCTACATCACAACATGGATTCTCCCATCCAGATCAGCCTCGTGGATCACTTTTGCAGCAGTCAGATTGGGACAATCGCTGCTAGGGACATCATCCGAAACTCTACCGAGTCATCTCTTCCAACCGGGCTTTTGCCGATGAAAGGATCTCCCCTTGCTTTAACAAAACATGGGGCTTTGCATAAATTTTTCCTAAAGTCCGCGGCATCGACGCAAGCGCCGAGTTTGAGAAATGAACTTCCGGTCGAAACCCGAGGTTTAAACCCGATCGCGGCCAAGAGGGAATTTTGGTCCATATGATACCTTTTAGCGGCTTTAGCCAAGTCTCAAAGAATAAAGAAGTTTCATTTCGCACCCAAGGGGTACGACCCCATTTGCTCTCTCGAACCCATCAACAGCTTCTTGTGGGTATCCATACACGCCTTCGAACAAGCAAGGGGATGCAGAATGATGAAAAGTGTAATCCCGGCACCTCACTATAACAGAGTCATCCCGCCTACCGCTACGGTCTCAAGCCTCCATCCAGAACCCGATCGGATGTCAGCCGGTAGTATACTCCGGCCAATCGCTCGCCAACTCTCCCTGTGAAGCCTTCTGAGCCACTCGCCTCGCTGTGTGACCCAAGGTGCTGCACTCGCCTTGACGGGTAATGGGGAGATGAGTCTCAATCGCTCAAAGAGCCACAATGATAAGAGACTGGGGCTGCCACGTCCCATATGCAATGACCCTCTAGACAGTCGGTCCATCCCATGATGAGTCTCCGCCAGCAGAAGGGGAACTACATCTCTCTCTCCCTGCTCGGGTCGAACATCAGCCAATGTGGTGCCTCGAGAGCCCCGCATCTGTCTAACAACTCCCAGCAGCAAGCCGGAGCATACCCCATCATACTCACAGAAGCAGTATAGGGAGATCATAATCAGCATAAAGATGTCCATGGCTGTAGATAAGTCAAACTGCTCTGGGCATGACACAGCCAATCGGGCTATCTGGGCCAGTCAACAAAGGACAGGTCGAGAATCGATCGGGCCACCTGCTCTGCGCGAAATCCCAAGAAGTCGGCCAATTGCTCAGTCAAAAGTCGCGAATCTCGCGGGAAGATAGGATCTCTAAGCTCAGCTCCCCCAATCAGTGCACGGAACTCCTCAATGGATGCGGCCCGGAGAAGGTTCCAGTCTACCACCCACTCCTTCAATGCCCGGATGCATTTCAACCCATATCGTTGGTCAATGATCCTCCTATTGTTGCTGCGATGACGGCGGGTCAGATCTATGAGATCGGAATGAAATTGATGCTCTTTAGTCTTAGACCTGTCGTCATAATGTTCCATTTTGGACCAATAATCAAATCTTGGGGCTAATTTTGAGGTGGAAGACAAACTCGACACCTGATGTGGCTGCTGGAATGAACTGTTCCCGAATCCGCCTTTTATAAAGTACTGAGACTTGCTGACCAAGAAATCTGTCCCACAGACTCTCTATGTCGTGCGACATAAAGGTCCCAATAAGCCCTGTGTCGGACGACATAGAGCTACATCAAGAACACGCCAAGCTGCAGAATCGCAAAGAATACCAAAGCGACCCAACGCTTGCTCAAACAACCACCCAAACCTGTCCAAAACACCATAAAAACATACCCAAACACTTCCCCTCACTCATAAAGCCCACGGGAGAGGATTCAGAACATCCGACACACCCACAGACACATAAATGTAGCCCAAAACATACAAAAATCGCAAAAAAACACCCGATCACACCAAAAGCCACCATCCCGTGCCTTTCTTGGGACGAACTCATGCATATAAGCTCGCAAATGCATAAATAAACAAATATTGTAATTGTCAAAGTACAAAAGTAATAAAAAACAGTGTTTTACAATCCAAAAGAACAAAAATAGCACATGCACTTCCTCTCTCCCTAAAAAGAGTCAAAGCATGGCAGAAGGGGACCGCCGTGATCACTCCGACTCGGAGTCGTCATCAGAACCGTCCTCCTCCTCAGAGCCGCTGTCATCCTCAGCGCTGCCCACCTCCTCCTCGGAGCCACTCTGCTCCTGGCAATCATTGCCACCCTCCGGCACCTCATGGATATCGCCGTCAGAGTCATCGCCCTCATAATGCGCCCAAGGCTGGGGCTCAATATAATACCCCTGCCACTCAGGAATAGTGGAATAAGGGGGCTGGTAGGGATCATCCTCGCCATCATCATCATCAGTCAGTCGACTCGATCCACCCGCCCGAGAACCGCAGAGCCAAAGCCGGCTGGGCCTCTTCTTCGGAGGCACTACATCATCAGGCCTGAGAGCCGCACTTCCTTCCAATGCTCCGCGTCTTCCGAAATGGCGGCGCAAGATCTTCACGACCGGTGAGCGCTTCGCCACCGTCCCGAACGTCTCTGCCGAACCTATTCAATGAAAATGTAAAAGTAGCCAAAAGCGGTCAAATAATACGTAAGAAAGCGGTTAAAAGCTGGAATAAATAAAAAAAAGGGAAATTACTCACAGAGGTAGTCCCCCGGGGCAGCCACAGATGCGGATGAGTCTCAGACATATCAAAAGAGGAGCGGCGAATACTGCCCCCAACCTCATACTCAAAAGATCGGGGAAGCGCCGGTGCTTGAATCCCCGCTGCCCTCCTAGCAGCCATGACCTGAGGAGTCACCAACTGGGTGAAAACAAAATAGGCGTAACCACCCTCCTCATAGAACTCAGCGGCATCAATGCCGGTCCGCAGCTGCTCCAAATTAGGCAGGGCCCGAATGTGCCATATCCCCGAAGGAGGATCGCGAGGAACGCGAGCAACCGCACGGGAGCATGCCGCTCGCTCACCCTCTCCCCAAGTACAGGCATCGCCCTCCAGCCGATCAAGAGCCTCCTCATCCCCGGTCACCAGGTGCGGCACCAACCAAATCCTCACCATAACTGGCCGTGCTGGGGAAGTGTCTCAACCCAACAGGGGTAGCCCTCGTGAGCAATCATAATGTCGTGATAGCAAGCCGTCTTACGGGGCTTCGCCTCGTCCACCTTCGGCTCTCTCTTGCCCCGAAAGTCCAGCGGCGAATGGTGTGGAACAGTATCTACCGCAATCCTCTCAGGCACACCAGCGTAACAGAACACCTCATAGGGCCACACCTGAAATCGTAGACAAAAAGACTCACGGTGTGCAAAGAATAACAGTATGAAATGAAGACAGAAAAGTCAAGTGCAACACTAATGTGCAAAAAAAAGCAAAGGGCATATCTCCAACATACCGGTAAAATCCAAAGAGGTCACGCCGCCACTCACCTCATCCAGCCTCTGTACACACTGGGCCAAACTAGCCTCTCCCCCATGAAAAGGTGGACACCTGGTCCCAATCTCGAAGAGGCTCCAAAGAAAAGGGTCAATGCCGTCGTAGAGGCATTGCAAAACAAAGGTGTCCGACAACCCGCCTGAGACAAAGGCTCCTAGCCAATCGCTGCCAGCAATAAAGAGCGGCATCCTCGTAAAACGAGATGACTCGATGCGTCAAAGGTAATGCAGTATCCGCCAACGGAACCCCATTTCCCTTAAGGCGAAAAGTCATGCCGCGCCAAGGCTCGATGGCGTCCTGGGCTCAACACACCAGATCCTCGGTAAAGATCGGCCTCGTCCGTAACCGTGCACTAGAATGGCAAATGAAGTCATATGGAGTGATGGTCGCTCACCCTGTGACAGATGGAATGTGGGTAGAGTCCCACCCGTAATCGCCTAAAGGCCCGCACAAGCTCCACGCTCCCCGGTCGTATCCCCAAAAGCTCCAACATACTGTGAAGAACGGTCCAAGACCGCAGCCAAGACTCACCCCTTAGGATCGTCCGGTAAAAGACCCCAAATGGTCGCAATTGCCTCAGGGAGACCCTCGTCCGCAAGGTCCTGCAGTAAGCACAAAGACAGTATCAAAAACCATAACAATATGTGCATGCATTCACACACAAAAATCATCACTAAATTCTTTCAAAATAAGAAGAAACAGAAAAGAAAAAATCTTTTCAAAAACACTTTCATCCCATGCCAAGCATGCAATTCCTATTTGGGTGCGATTTCCCCCAATTTCAATCCCTAAACCCTAGAAATTGGATTTCGAAAAGGGTTAATCTTTCAATACTTACCCCCTTCTGCTCCAACGTAGAAGTGTGAAAATCAAGACCCGGGTAGAGCCCATGTCCCTCGGGGAATTTCTTCCGCTTGTTCCGATCCACAAGCTTCCGTCTCTCGGACAATACTCGTTGCACGTTCCTTCTTGATTCGGCCAGCGGAGGCATCTTCAATGTCTTGATCTAAATCAAAATCGAAGGGAGAATTTCCAAAATTTTCTCTCTTTCTTTCTCTCTGTTCTCGGCGACAATGGATGGTCTTTTGAAAGACCTGTCTTACGACCTGCGGTTTTAATTAAAACTGCCTGGGAACCTCCCCATGTCGTACGACATCCATGGCTCAGAAGGGTGATTTTTCCCTTTTGCCCCTGATCAAATTCTGTCAGCCTATCTTGGCTGCCCATCACCAAAATTCACCGATTCATTTGGGTTCAAATACCCACCTCTCTCGGTTAACACAACACAATAGCCCGGAACGGCCTTAAACTACCCGGTCCGGAAAGACCGTACAGATTTCCAGCACACACAATGGCCCAGAACGGCCTTAAACTACCCGGTCCGGAAAGACCGTACAGATTTCCAGTACACAATGGCCCGGAACGGCCTTAAACTACCCGGTCCGGAAAGACCGTACAGATTTCCAGTACACAATGGCCCGGAACGGCCTTAAACTACCCGGTCCGGAAAGACCGCACAGATTTCCACAAGTCAAAATCGCGGGTGACTCCCAAAGAAAAAAGTCAAACATTTTCAGCGGGTGACTCCCAAAGAAAAAAGTCAACATTTCCAGCGGGTGACTCCCAAAGAAAAAAAAGTCAACATTTCCCGCGGGTGACTCCCAAAGAAAAAAGTCAACATTTCTAGCGGGTGACTCCCAAAGAAAAAGTCACATTTTAGGGGTGACTCCCCATCAAAACAGTCCAATCCGCGGGTGACTCCCAAAGAAAAAAGTCAAATCCGAGAGGGATGACTCCCCATCAAAACAGTCGAATCCTAGCGGGTGACCCCCAAAGAAAAAAGTCAAACCTTCGGGTGACTCCCAAAAACAGTCAAATCCTAGCGGGTGACTCCCAAAGAAAAAAGTCACATTTCCGGGGTGACTCCCCATCAAAACAGTCAAATTCGCGGGTGACTCCCAAAGAAAAAAGTCAAACCTTCGGGGTGACTCCCCATCAAAACAGTCAAAATCGCGGGCGACTTCCCAAAGAAAAATAGTCACATTTTCGGGGTGACTCCCCATTCAACAGTCAACCTTGGGTACAAACGCCCATCTTCAGGGTGACTCCCCATCGTAACAGTCAAATTCTCGGGGTGACTCCCATTGGAACAGTCAATCTCGGGTGCAAACACCCATCTTCGGGGTGACTCCCCTCAGACACAGTCAATCTCGGGTGAAAACACCCATCTTCGGGGTGACTCCCCTCGGAACAGTCAATCTCAGGTGCAAATACCCATCTTCGGGGTGACTCTCCATCGAAATAGTCAATCTCGGGTGCAAACACCCATCTTCGGGGTGACTCTCCTCGAAACAGTCAATCTCGGGTGCAAACACCCATCTTCGGGGTGACTCCCCTCATACACAGTCAATCTCGGGTGCAAACACCCATCTTCGGGGTGACTCCCCTCAGACACAATCAATCTCGGGTGAAAACACACATCTTCGGGGTGACTCCCCATTGCAACAGTCAATCTTGGGTACAAACGCCCATCCTCGGGGTGACTCCCCTTGGCACAGTCAATCTCGGGTGCAAACACCCATCTTCGGGGTGACTCCCCTCGGAACAGTCAATCTCGGGTGAAAACACCCATCTTCGGGGTGACTCCCCTCAGACACAGTCAATCTCGGGTGTAAACACCCATGTTCGGGGTGACTCCCCTCATACACAGTCAATCTCGGGTGCAAACACCCATCTTCGGGGTGACTCCCCTTAACAGTCAATCTCGGGTGCAAACACCCATCTTCGGGGTGACTCCCCTTAACAGTCAATCTCGGGTGCAAACACCCATCTTAGGAGTGACTCCCCTCAGATAGTCAATCTCGGGTGCAAACACCCATCTTCGGGGTGACTCCCCTCAGACAGTCAATCTCGGGTGCAAACACCCATCTTCGGGGTAACTCCCCTCGGAGCAGTCAATTTCGGGTGCAAACACCCATCTTTGGGGTGACTCCCCTTTAATAGTCAATCTCGGGTGCAAACACCCACCTTTGGGTGACCCCCCATCGAAACAGTCAATCTTCGGGTGACTCCCCATCGAAACAGTCAATCTTCAGGGTGAATCCCCTTGGAACAGTCAATCTTGGGTACAAACGCCCACCTTCGGGGTGACTCCTCATTCAACAGTCAATCTTGGGTACAAACGCCCAAATTCGGGGTGACTCCCCTTGGAACAGTCACTTTCGGGTACAAAACCCGTAGCCTTTCATTTGGTACCCCATCTTTGCCTGAACTACGACTTGGCTTGATTCCCCCACGGGATACGTAGGAATCCTCTTCATAAGAGGTCCAACCACTTGACCATCTTGGTCACCTCTTTCCCCGTCGTTCGTGTCCGGCTCGGGATTCTCATTTTTTTGTCGACGACCCCGCTTCCCGTGGAAGCGACGTCGCCGAGGGGCTCTGTGAGTACCCCGATCCGAACTCAAGTTTTGGATTCAATTTAATTAAATTTGGGCTTACACAAATTGCTAAAAAGCAATTAGGGTCCAAAAATCCCAGCAGCCCACCAATTCATTGGGCCTGCCAGCCACTTGGCCCATTATGGCCAAAAGATGTACGCTGTCGGACGACATGGACATTAAGGCGGTTTAACTGCCTATGTCGTGCGACATAAGAAGCCCCTGCAGCCCACCAATCCATTGGGCCTGCCAGTCACTTGGCCCATTATGGCCAAAATGTGTACGCTGTCGTCCGACAAGGGCCACTAAGGCGGTTTAACTGCCTATGTCGGACGACATAAGAAGCCCCATCAGGATGCCTATAAATAGAAGGCATGGCTGGTCATTTGAAAGGGAGGAAGGAAGAGAACCAAAAGTGAGGGCCAAGTTCTGAGAGCAATATCAGGAAAATAGGGGAAACTCTTGCCAAATAGAGTCTCTCCCTCTCTCCTCACACACACACACTCACCTCCCTCCTCACACACACACACACTTCAAGGTCAAGACTCCAAGAAGCTTCCTTTGGTGGTGATTGAAGGGGTAGACACCATACTATTGGTGATCCTACTTCGTGGACTACAATAGGTAGACCCTAAACCTCTCTCTCCCTTTAAATAAAGTCTTTTAATATACCTTGCATGCATACTTGCTCTCTTACCATGTAGAAATTGGGATTTTGCATGACAAAGGTGGTGGAGGAGTGAATCTTCAATATTCACTTCTCCCCACCTCAGATCTAGACATTTGGTGGTACACACACCAATAAAGTTTCAATCTTTGCCTAGCTACATTGGGTTAGGAAGTGATGGCTACTTCAAAGTGGCCATAAAACATGTGATTTATCACATTTGGTCGCTAAAGCCATGTGATCTTCCCATAATACCCATATTATAGTTTTATATTACTGTTTATAATCAATAAAGATGCTTGGTTTGCTTGGGGAACAAAGGAGGAACCAAACGGTGAAGGGCACTGAATAGGCTCCCCATGTCGTGCGACATAGGTCTCCATGGAGATCTGTGTCATACGACATGGGACTCCAGAAGGCCGCAAAGCCATTCTTGGACTTCGACCGCTAGGTCCATCCCTTTGGGACTCAAAGCCTACCTAAGCATCTTCTGGTTCATAAGCCACTATTTGGGTGCCTAAACTCAGTTTGGGCACAACCCACTTGACGGAAGAGGATCACCACGTGACATAGAAGACTCTATGTCATGTGACATCCGTGTCGACAAAGCCTATCGTGACCTTGCCCACTTCCATCAACCCCAAACTGGGTTCTAGACCACTAAATAGTGTTCTAAATGAGCAAAATAATGTCTTTTCATTTCTCTAGTAGCTTTACCTCTGTAAGGGACAATCTGTCTCAAAACCTCTGCCTTGTGATAAAAGATATCACGTGTAAAAAGGGTGCGGCCCCCTATCATGGCTCGCAAGTTGTATTCAGTTCCATACCATTAATGAAATCCAAGGCTTGCACACTTTACTTGTTTACACACATCGCACACACACTTTAAATGTCCATATTTGTCCAAATGTTGATTGAAAGTCCCGAAAGGGGCGTGTTGGGTGAACTCTCTAGTTCTTCCCAACACGTAAATAGACTCCCGGACTCAAAATCTCTCAAAATTAGGTTTTTCAATGTTTTCCTCTAAAAACGGCCTGGCGACTCTAAAAGAAAATATCATCTTGTTTTTGGGCGAGTGTTCATTCAATCACCCAGGTCTGAGGCGCCTAAAACGCCATCATCAAGGTCTGAGGCACCTAAAACGCCATCATTACCAGGTTGACATCCTAAAACAGTCACTCCAGGGTCAACATCGAAAGACCCGAACTACGACTGGCTTGATTCCTCTTAAGGATACGTAGGTAGCCTGCCATTAGGTTCAGCCATCAGACCAAAACGGTCATTCCTTTCCCCAGCGGTGCGGATATACAACTCTAGCCATCAGACCAAAATGGTCATTTTCTATCCCCAGCAGAGTTTCTTTCAGCAACCGACTCGGAAACTCGCTCACCAGGTTGACATTCTAAAACAGTCACTCCAGGGTCAACATCGAAAGACCCGAACTACGACCTGCTTGATTCCTCTCAAGGATACGTAGGTAGCCTACCATAGGTTCAGCCATCAGGCCAAAATGGTCATTCCTTTTCCGAGCGTTCAGACCAAAATGGTCACCCTCTTCTCCCCGACAGATTGGGACCTCACTTTTATCGACGACCCCACTTCCTCCGAAAGTACCATCACCGAGGGGCTACTGTAAGTGTCCCAATCTGAACCGCCAATGTTCCTTCAGTCCAATTTAATGACTTCCACGACAAATGGACAGTTAATGGCATTTTGGTCATTTCCTAAGGCAATTTAAATAAAAAGGGCCTTAAAGAAATATCAAAAATAGGTCAAAAACCGGATTGGTTGAGTCATTTCCAAGAAATTGACCAACTTTGCATTAATTGGAAGCAGCCAAAGCTGCTTTCTGCAGAGGCAGGCACGCCAGCATTCTAATTCGCGCGGACAAGAATGAGGCTCACTCTCATCCGCTCTTGACCTAAAGTGTGGTCACCTTGGAGTTCATCTCCTTGGATGATCACACTAAATGGTTCATATTTTCATTTTATGTCATTAGTTCTCTCTTGACCTAAATGTAGTCACCTTGGAATAAATTTCCATGGATGACCATGTTAAAAGGTCTAAATTGTCTTTACTTCTTTAAAAACATTTTTCCAAGCCTAAGATCTTCACCTTGGAACCATTTCCATGGATGAAGATCATTAAGGTTTATAGGTTACAAAAAGGGTGAAGTTGATACATTGAGCTCAAGGATTTCAAGGATGATCATCTTAATGACCACCTTAGAAATCCACTCTAAAGTTGATACATCCTTAACCTAAAATCAATTTTCATACATTAATCTTTATTTTATGTTAAAACTCCCCATCCCAAGCAAATGAAATGCTTTCAAGTCCTAATGTACCCTAAGGATGGCTTGATATAGTAGATCACCACTAATCATGTTTAGTGATCACTAATCAAAGCCTAAGGAAAGTGGGGACAAGCATGGATGCCAAATTCAAAAATGTTTTCTTATCATTTTATGGTGCCAACTCCAGTTCTGATTCTGTAACTCCAGTTCACATTCTGGAATTTACAGAATCAGATTGGAAAGCTGCAAAAAAAGAATATTACGGTCCTATCCGCGCGGACAGGAATGCATCTCTGTCTGATTCGCGCGGACCAGAATGTAAAGGACAAACATCTCATTTTTTCAGTCATTTTTCACTCACAGAAGCACATTATTTTGGTAAATTTCAGTCCAGTACAGTCAAAATTTTTATTTCCAGAAAACCCCTTTTTGCCAAACACACACACACACATAAATGGTTTTAAATTAGGAAGACTCATTTTACGAGGCATTCCGGGTGAACCCTAGCGTTCTTCCCGGAGTGTAACATGACCTCCGAACCCAAATCTCTAATTTTGGGCATTTTTCAAAGTTTTGGCCCTTAAAACAAAAACGGCGTGGCGACTCCGTTTGATTTTTCAAAAAAAATGAAAATCGGGTACATCATCACAGAGTCGTGTCTTATGGGACGAGTCGTGCCCTGCCCTATTTCCTCCTTATCAGTTTTCAAGTAATTAAAACCTAATCTACCTAGTATATCTTTAACCCCTTTGTGACTCTAATACTAGTACACCATATAAGCTATACAAGGATGTCTTAATTTGTCAAAAAAGATATTAGGAAGATGCTTAAATATTTTCTTGAAAATGGTTGAAAAGCATAACGTAGAACTTAGCCAAAGTGTTCAAAACTTGGTAAATCAATCTTGAACCTTTATAAAGGTACTCAATGTTGTATAGTAAATATGTAGGGCTTGCTTGTGATACATTGTGCCCATACTTGGTTACACATTCATGGTTTGTTGTTCAAATATTGTATAAAATATATGCAGCACTATTTTATTGGTTTGAACATGAGTACTAATACCATGTTGTTGCATTGATATCCCAAGTGTGGATTTATTTTCAAGTATCTATTATGTGCTTGAATGTGTTTATATCAGCCGATGTTTATGTTAGTGTTATGCCCTAGGCCTATGACTGATAGACTTATGTGTTGACATTATTTATTATTATATGAGATGTTTATCATTTGGTTATTATATATTTTGTATATTTGTTTATAATAATCTCCGTCCCTAATTATTAAGAGAATAATTAGTATAATTGTCAATGGATAATCATACGATGATTATATGCATAGAGATGCACGTTGAAATTATGGGTACTTGTTAGAGAACAAGTAACTGGACATGACCCGCACGAGATTTATGTCATGGTCAAATGTCATAATTAAATCTCATAAGGTTACTTCATTTAGTCCCTAGACCTGAGATTATCATGACCTTACATATGATGAAAGTCATGTTTGATTTTAGTCAAACGGTATCTTAACACGATATCTATAAATGCTATCTTTGGCATGATCGGATTCATGATGGGAAGGATGATAAGTCAAGATGGAATTTGTCCCTCGGAAGAGAGATGTTTTGCTTGGGCCCCTCGATGAGTGATAATGATGAAAGTGTATGGCCGTACCCCAATATGATTGAAATTATCATTATACTCAAGAATCGAGAAAGCATTGAACAAAGACAAGTTGACAAAGGACCATGACTTGTGTTCAATATAACATCGTGAGACAAAGGGAGAAATGGAAGTGTACCATTGGAAACGTGAACTCTTATGTTATATTATTTAGGTATACATAATGGCTTGCCAGAGTCCGCTTATGTCTTATGAGGTTCGATATGATCGAGCTCATTGCCAACATAATATAATCCTATTGGGTCACACATAATTAGAATGAATTTGATAAACCAAGGGAAGAATGATTGAGAAACTTTTACTTGACCATGTGTGGTCGTGCGACACATCAAGGCAATATGCCCCGTGTGGTCGTGCGACACAATGGGTCTCAAGGCGGTTTGACAGACTTGTTTCCTAATTTGATTAGGACTCTAATATGGATACTAATGTAGTATAAATAAGAGGGTCTGTCAACCCTAATAGCCTAGCCGAAATTTAGAAAAAGAAAACACAATATTCTCAATATTCTTCCAAAGGTTTTTTTTTTGATCTAGCAATCTTCAAGAAGAGTTCTTGGATTTATTCAAAGGTGTGGATACCGAAAGAGGGTCTTAGCTCGTTCATCGATCAAGGCCTAGAGTTCAAGCAATCTGAAGAACGAAGTTTGTGATCTGAAATCACATCATTGAATCGTTCGATAGCTCAAGAACGGAAAGCATTCAAGGTTGGTTACATCTATCTCATAGGATTCAATTTAATTGTATAGAACGGATCCTAGGCTCCTTGGGTTTTATGTTATTTGATGCTTTATTTCGCTGCGCATGGACCCGTAAAACCCAACAGTGGTATCAGAGCCCCGTTCGTATGGTTAAGTTTGGATTAACATGCTTAGAAAAAGTAATATAAATTGTTTATATATGTTCTTTTGCATGTTTTGTATGCGATAGATTGATTGTTTTTGAAACAATATGCCTAAGTCGTATTCTATTGATATTGAATTAAATTCGTTAAAAGTCGTTTACGTGATTTAATTGCTCATGCGACAAAGAATGACTATGTCACGTGACAATGCTTGCTTGTGTCACGCGACATTCCTTGCCCAATCTGGGCAGAATCGGTTTGTTAAACAATCCTGCTAATCTGTGAATGTGTTTTACAATCTGATGCGTTTGTGTATTAATCTGGATGCTATAAATTAATGGAAATTAAGTTTATAGGGCTATGCTAGATTAATTCAAGTTTATGCATGCTTAATTGTTTAAAATATGATTTTATTAATTATTGCGATGCATGATCTATGTGTTCTTACATGCTAAGAATTTAATTAGATATTTAGTTGAAACATGATATTGTAATTTCCTAAATTGTTTAGATTTAAACAATAAAAATTTTGGTCTATGATTGTTTATGGAAACAAGTCATAATTACGCAAGATTTAAAAGGAAATTGATTGTTTATAAAAGGTAGTGATTATGTTGCCAAATCAGAGCTGATTTTTGATTGTGCATGTCTAGGAGAGTTCTGTCTAAGGAAGAGTTGGTACTTAAGTAGTCCTTGTGGCTCACCTATCTTCCTGGGAACTTACCTGGTGCACGATTATGACTATCTTTGCTGATATGCTTATAATCTACCTCAAAGAACCTTCATTTAACTTTTAAGTTCTTTATGCCAATTCATGATTAAAACACTTGAGACCATTCGGATAGTTTTGGGTGGGCTTGCCATAGCAAGGTGCTTTGATTCTATTTGAATGCGAGCAAGATGAGAAAATGGTGGTTCCTATACGTTTAAAGTGAATGAACTTAATTGGGTTATCAAAATGGTTTTGGACCCAAGGCATAAGATGAGATTAAAATATGCCTAGACATATGATGTCTTGAATGAATCTCATAAAAGATCTAAGAGTCATATATGTGATATGATTGATGTTTTCTACCTAATTAATTTAATTTTGAGCGGTTTGCTATAGCAAACTTGAAATTGAATTAAAGTTGGATCTTAGACCATTAAATGTATATTATGCTTATTTGCATTTGAAGGTGTATAATTTAGTGGGAGCATTTTATATAAATGCATTATACTTTTCATTTAATATGTTTACTTATATGTGTTCATATTTTATGTATATCTTTTTGTAGAATAAATGGCATCAAACAATAATCACTTTTCACTGCGATCTGTCCTTGAGAAGGAAAAGTTGGAAGAGAATGGTACAAACTATATGGATTGGATCCGTAGTTTGAGAATTGTTCTCAAGCAAGAGGAAAAACTGTACGTTCTCGAGGAACCTATTCCACCTGAACCTACTGCCAATGCTGCTAGGGCAATAAGGGATCAATATCTGAAGCACAAGCATGACTCTACAGATGTTGGTTGCCTTATGCTCTCCGCCATGTGCAAGAACCTTTAGAAGGATCTTGAGCACTTTGGGACAGTTGACTTAAACAATCGACTGATGGAAATGTTCCAAGTACAAGCTAGTCAAGAAAGGTACAACACAGTTACAGTCTTGACCTCATGCAAGATAAGTGAAGGAAAAGTTGTTGGTCCCCATGCTCTTAAGTTGAAGGGCCACATTGAGCATCTTGAAAGGCTCGGTTTTCCAATTAGCCAAGAGTTGGCTACCGACATAATATTGAATTCATTACCCAAAAGTTTTAGTAATTTCATAATGCACTATAACATGGGTAGAATGAATAAAAACCATTCCGAGTTAGTTCAAATGTTGAACACTGCGGAAACCAATATTGTCAAGAAGAAAACCGACCAAGTGCTAATGGTTAACAAGGGGAAGGGTTTCAAGGGTAAAGGAAAGGCAAAGGTTGCTAATCCTAAGGCAAAAGTTGCCAAACCCAAAGAGGCTTCCAAGCCTAAAGAGGCTAAGCCCAAGTCCCAAGAGGACGCAGTCTGCTTCCATTGCAATGAGATTGGACATTGGAGGAGAAACTGCGCAAAATACCAGAAAGCACTGAAGAAGAGCAAAGGAGTTGCTTCGACTTCAGGTATCTTTGTTATAGATATATTCCTATCTACTTCTAGTTCTTGGGTATTGGATACCGGATGTGGAACTCACATTTGTTTAAATGTGCAGGGTCTAAAAAACAGAAGGATGCTTAAGAAAGGTGAAGTGGACCTACGTGTGGGGAATGGAGCAAGAGTTGCTGCATTAGCCGTAGGAACTTATGAAGTTACTTTACCTAGTGGACTAATACTTGTTTTGAACAATTGTTATTACGTTCCAGCTTTAAGTAGGAATATTATTTCGATTTCATGTTTGGATAATGAAGGTTTTAATTTTCTTATATGTGATAAGAAATTTTCCATTTACAAGAGTGATATGCATTATTGTACTGCTGTTTCATTCAATGGCCTTTATATTCTTGATGTTGAAAATCGTGATAATGATGTCTATAACATTAATAAGAGATCTAAACCCAATGATGTAAACCACACTTACTTATAGCATTGTCGTCTTGGCCACATAAACGAGAAACGCATTTCTAAACTCCACAAAGATGGATTTTTAGACTCACATGATTATGAATCTTATGAGACATGCGAATCTTGTTTACTTGGCAAGATGACCAAGGACCCATTTACCAAAACCGGTGAAAGGGCGGGCGACTTATTAGGACTCATACACACCGATGTATGTGGGCCTATGAGTAGCGATGCTAGGGGAGGGTTTCGGTACTTCATAACATTCACTGATGATTATAGTAGATTTGGATACGTTTATCTAATGAAACATAAAAGTGAATCGTTTGAGATATTTCGAATATTTCAAAATGAGGTGCAAAATCAACTTGGCAAAACTATTAAGGTACTTCGATCCGATCGAGGTGGTGAATATTTGAGCCAAGAATTTGATCATCTTAAGAGTTGTGGAATCATTTCGTAACTCTCTCCACCCGAACACCACAATGGAATGGTGTGTCTCGAAAGGAGGAATAGAACTTTGTTGGACATGGTTCGTTCTATGATGAGTCAAGTTGAGCTTCCTTTATCCTTTTGGGGACATGCACTAGAAACTGCTGCTTTCACTATAAACAGAGTTCCTACCAAATCGGATCAAAAGACCCCATATGAGATGTGGCATGGAAGAAAACCTAGTTTGTCTTTCATGAATATTTGGGGTTGCGATGCATATGCCAAGAAGTTAACTTCTGACAAACTAGCACCTAAGTCTGATAAATTTGTTTTCGTGGGTTATCCTAAGGAAATCAAAGGATACTATTTCTACAACCGAAATGAGAACAAAGTGTTTGTTGCTCAAAATGGTACTTTCTTAGAAAAGGAGTTTCTTCGCAAAGGAACCAGTGGGAGTAAAATAGATCTCGAAGAAATTCGAGAACCCGAAAACAACATTGAACCAATGGTAGAGACTGAACCAAGTTCACAAGCAGTTGTGGAACCGGTTCAAGATGCACAAGCTCTTCGCCGAAGTGGTAGGTCACGATCCGAACCCGAGAGATATGGATTTCTCGTTACGGAAAAGGATGAAGTAGAGTTAATCGAAAACGATGAACCTACTTGCTATCAAGAGGCGATGTTTGCTCCTGATTCGGAAAAATGGCAAGAGGCCATGAAGTCCAAATTACAATCCATGGCTGATAATCAAGTTTGGAACTTGATTGATCCACCCGAAGGTTTAAAAACCATAGGGTGCAAATGGGTCTTCAAGAAGAAGACCGACATGGATGGGAAGGTGCACACCTATAAAGCTAGGCTTGTAGCTAAGGGATATAGGCAAATTCATAGCATAAACTATGATGAAACCTTTTCGCCTGTAGCTATGCTTAAGTCTATTAGAATTTTAATTGCTATAGCCGCATATTATGACTATGAGATATGGCAAATGGATGTCAAAACAGCTTTTCTCAAAGGGAAGTTACTTGAGGATGTATACATGATACAACCTGAAGGTTTTGTTAATCCAGAAAATTCTAACAAGGTGTGTAAGTTGCAGAAATCCATTTATGGATTAAAGCAAGCTTCTAGGAGTTGGAATCTACGTTTTGATGAAGAAATCAAGGAGTTTGGCTTTATCAAAAACGAAGATGAACCTTGTGTATACAAGAAAATTAGTGGGAGCGTAGCATTATTTTTGGTGTTGTATGTCGACGATATCTTACTCATTGGAAATGACGTTCCTGCACTACAGACTGTTAAGTCTTGGTTAGGAAAGTGCTTTTCAATGAAAGATATAGGCGAAGCCGCATATATCCTTGGTATCAAGATCTATAGAGATAGATCCAAGAGGATGATTGGTTTAAGTCAAAGTACTTACATTGACAAGGTTCTTAGAAGATTCCAAATGGAAAATTCTAAAAGGGGAAACTTGCCAATGTTACATGGTATATCTCTTAGCAAGAATAAAAGTCCTAAGACTAATGATGAGCGAAAGAGAGTGAATGGTATTCCATATGCTTCGACAATTGGGTCTATCATGTATGCTATGTTATGTACTAGACCCGATGTCTCATGTGCTCTAAGCATGACGAGTAGGTACCAATCGGATCCCGGCGAACCACATTGGATAGTAGTCAAGAATATCCTTAAGTACTTACGAAGAACTAAGGATGTATTCTTGGTCTTTGGAGGAATGGAAGAAGATCTTGTAGTAAAAGGCTACACGGATGCTAGCTTCCAAACTGACAAAGATGATTTCGAATCGCTTGATCTGGATTTTTGTTTACGCTTAATGGAGGCACCGTGAGTTGGAAAAGTTCCAAGCAAAGTACCGTCGGCTGATTCTACAACCGAAGTCGAGTACATAGCGGCATCCGATGCAGCTAAGGAAGCAGTTTGGATCAAAAAGTTCATTAGTGATTTGGAAGTCGTTCCAAGCATTAGAGATCCTATTGAACTTTACTGTGACAACAATGGTGCCATTGCTCAAGCAAAGGAACCAAGATCACACCAGAGATCCAAACACATACTTCGACATTTCCACATTATCCGAGAGATATGTGAAAGGGAAGACGTAAAGATATGCAGAGTAGACACTGATGACAACGTGGCGGACCCATTAACTAAGGCTCTCCCGCAAGCTAAGCATGATGGTCATGTTAGGTCCATGGGTATTCGATACATGGTAGATTGGGCCTAGTGCAAGTGGGAGACTGTTAGTGTTATGCCCTAGGCCTATGACTGATAGACTTATGTGTTGACATTATTTATTATTATATGAGATGTTTATCATTTGGTTATTATATGCTTTGTATATTTGTTTATAATAATCTCCGTCCCTAATTATTAAGAGAATAATTAGTATAATTGTCAATGGATAATCATACGATGATTATATGCATAGAGATGCACATTGAAATTATGGGTACTTGTTAGAGAACAAGTAACTAGACATGACCCGCATGAGATTTATGTCATGGTCAAATGTCATAATTAAATCTCATAAGGTTACTTCATTTAGTCCCTAGACCTGAGATTATCATGACCTTACATATGATGAAAGTCATGTTTGATTTTAGTCAAACGGTATCTTAACACGATATCTATAAAGGCTATCTTTGGCATGATCGGATTCATGATGGGAAGGATGATAAGTCAAGATGGAATTTGTCCCTCGGAAGAGAGATGTTTTGCTTGGGCCCCTCGATGAGTGATAATGATGAAAGTGTATGGCCGTACCCCAATATGATTGAAATTATCATTATACTCAAGAATCGAGAAAGCATTGAACAAAGACAAGTTGACAAAGGACCATGACTTGTGTTCAATATAACATCGTGAGACAAAGGGAGAAATGGAAGTGTACCATTGGAAACGTGAACTCTTACGTTATATTATTTGGGTAGACATAATGGCTTGCTAGAGTCCGCTTATGTCTTATGAGGTTCGATATGATCGAGCTCATTGCCAACATAATATAATCCTATTGGGTCACACACAATTAGAATGAATTTGATAAACCAAGGGAAGAATGATTGAGAAACTCTTACTTGACCATGTGTGGTCGTGCGACACATCAAGGCAATATGCCCCGTGTGGTCGTGCGACACAATGGGTCTCAAGGCGGTTTGACAGACTTGTTTCCTAATTTGATTAGGACTCTAATATGGATACTAATGTAGTATAAATAAGAGGGTCTGTCAACCCTAATAGCCTAGCCGAAATTTAGAAAAAGAAAACACAATATTCTCAATATTCTTCCAAAGGTTTTTTTGATCTAGTAATCTTCAAGAAGAGTTCTTGGATTCATTCAAAGGTGTGGATACCGAAAGAGGGTCTTAGCTCGTTCATCGATCAAGGCCTAGAGTTCAAGCAATCTGAAGAACGAAGTTTGTGATCTGAAATCACATCATTGAATCGTTCGATAGCTCAAGAACGGAAAGCATTCAAGGTTGGTTACATCTATCTCATAGGATTCAATTTAATTGTATAGAACGGATCCTAGGCTCCTTGGGTTTTATGTTATTTGATGCTTTATTCCGCTGCGCATGGACCCGTAAAATCCAACAGTTTAGGGGTATAATGGAATACGATCAATTATGGAAAATGTTCTATAAGGTGATCGAATTACATTATACCTGTGACTGTCCCCTTCTGTGGCCACATATTGGGGTGATAGCTTCTGTATTGAGCCAAAAGCCTTTACAGATAGCTAGTATCTTATATGGTTCTCTGAAAAATGAGTCTTATAAGATGTAAATATGCTTAAGCAGTTCACAAAAGATTGGTGTTTTACTCCCATGTTGTACGACATATTGTTCAGACGAGAAAGGTAAACTAAGGTAACGTAATGTGTTTACCGCTTTAGCAATGTGTTGTGAGCAACCATGTTATGTGTTGCATCTTATATGGTATCTTGTTGTATCATAATAGCTTATTGAGATTTATTCTCACCCGTTCTCCCTTTACTGTTTTAGATCGCGCTGAGATAGGTGGACCAAACCATTAAGGCCGGGAAGGAGTTTGGACAAACTTTCTTTTGGGTTGTCAGGGTATGTATATGTGTATAGTTGGTTGGTGGGGAGTAGCTTCGGGGATATTACTCTTTTGGGGACAACTTGTATATTGAACTACTTTTGTAAACCTCTACATTCGTGTTCATTTTGTAACTAAACAGGTTGTTATCCATTGAAAGTTTGTTTTATAACTTGCCTCCAAGTGGAGATGTATTGAGATGGTTTTATGTTGAAATGTGAAAGTTTGTTTTATCTTTCAAAGTTAAACAAAAGTTTTAAATTTTAGGTGGTTTGTTTTAGTAAGGGGACCCTCCTGCTCGGGGCACGAGCTAAGGTTCCGGGTCGGGGTCCCACACCCATGATGTCCATTTTCACCTTTATAACTTACAGTTAGTACTATGGTTCAATGAGATTTCAAAATTAAAATTTGTGTCAAAGGCATATGTCGTGGTGCTAGTAGGTAATGTTAAGATGCATGTATGATTCATAAAACATGTAAATGAAACACCCTTCCATCCTAAATACTTAGTATCACATAAAGATGCAGAGATATATAAGATGCATGTATGATTCTCATTGGATATACATGAGCTTTAGATTATGTACTGCTATTGCCTATCAGTTTGACATAATGATATCAGGATTATCCATTATCTATGAGAAGGAAGAAAGACAAAATCACATTAGTAGATATCAGCTTTACCCACATTCTGTCTTAACACCAAATAATAAACAAGTGTCTAAGGAAACACAAAATCACACAATCAAAAACTCTAAAAAAGTTTTTAAATCACATTAGTAGATATCATCTTCACCCAACATTTCTCTTCGTCTCTCTCTCTCTCTCGCTCCCCACCTTTTTTGCATCTCTAGTCTACTTTTCATATAAGCCAATCCAAACATGGCCCGAGTTTAGCCAACAATGTGCTTAGTAACATAGATTTTAGATAATTCTTAAACACCAATCGAGGAGAGATTGAAATTGAAAAAGAAAAAAATAAATAAAAAAAGGTAAAACAAACAAACACAAAATCACAAATAAACAATGCCCAAAATTGATCATAAACCCTAGCAGAAAGAGCAATCAACAAAGTAGAATCAAAATCAAGAACCTAGGTTTATTTCAATACACACCAAAAGATGAGATGGGTTCTTCACCGATTTCACCAGTCGTCGTCGGTTATCCGCTCGACGATATTGATTAGGGCGATTGAGAGTCAAACCCTAGATTTTGGAATATTTTTGAGGGAGAGTTTTTGGTTTGGGTAAACGCTGGGAAATTTCTCTTTTTGCACGAAAAATAGAGAGGGAATTTTGGAGAAATTTTATTTCGCGGTATATATTAATATATACGGCGGTCCATACCGGAGCCGCCGAATATATTAATATATATGGCGGCTCCGTGTATGGTGTCGTAATATTAATATATACGGCGGCCCGATACCCACGTATATGTCAAATTTTATACGATATCCGTATATATGTATTTAGTATATGTCGGCCAATGAAGGATGTCGTATATAAGGTAGTTAAATACAGCGATTATTAAATTCGCCGTATATAAGTTTTCTATTTACGGCGGCTACCGTAGGTAGTCGTATATATTGAGCTATATACGGGGGCTCCGTGTAGATCGCCATATTATTCTGTCGTAAATAACTAACATTCTTGTAGTGTCAGTAGCTACATAGATACTGAATTCAAGTGCAATGTTCAAAAATACACATGGATTCAATAGCTAGTTTTAGTAGCTAACTAGCTAATGAATTCATGTGCAATGTTCAAAATACACATGAATTCAGTAGCTAAATAGCTACCGTATACATGTGAAATGTTCAAAATACACATTGATTCAGTAGATAAGTAACTTCTGAATTCAAGTGAAATGTTCAAAAATACACATGGATTCATTAGTTATGTGGCTACTAAATCCACGTGTAATGTTCAAAATACACATGTACTCCCTCCGTCCCGCTAATATCCGCACTAACACTGTTTGCGCGGGAATTAAGGAATATGATATTTTAATAAAATGTTGTGAGTGTAAAAGTAAAGTAGGAGAGAGAATGAGTGGAGGGTGTAATAAATTATAATGGTGTTGTGAGTATTAAAATAATGTAGGAGAGAGAATGAGTGGGGTTGGGTGAATATTTTATTAATATAAAGTTTCCTTTTTGGGAGTGTGCGGATATTAGCGGGACGGAGGGAGTATTCATTAGCTAACTAGCTATTGAATTCATATAAAATGTTCAAAATATATATGGATTCAATAGCTAAGTATCTACTGAATTCAAATGCAATGTTAAAAAATACAAATGGACACATGTATTAAGTAGCTAACTATATACTGAATACAAGTGCAATGTTGAAGATACAAATGGATTAAATAGCTAACTAACTATTGAATCTATTTGCAATGTTCAAAATGCACATGTATTCAGTAGCTAAGTAGCAAGCGAGTAAAGCAATGCTTGTGTGTTTAAATATTAGCGACGCAAAAATTATTTTTTTTAAATTTAAAAAAAATCTGATTTTTTTATAAGACCATTTTTTAAATAAAATATAATATATTTTTTTTTCACAAGAATGGGCTCAGACCACTCCATTTCATAATAAAGGGTAATAAATGAAACCGGCCCCCGGGGCACATTTGAGTGGTAAAGTGAAGGAAGCAGCATTGTTGGGCTTGCAACCTCAGCGTGAAGAGTTCGAATCTTGGCAGGAGCAGCTGGAGTAACCAATTAATTGGTGTTGCCACCCTGACTATTTCGGGCATATCCCGCGATTTACCTCCGCCAGTCACTAAGGGATCGATGGCTGATGTCCAAGACTTAATTCGGCGAAGCTGGAACCGGGGTATCAAAAAAAAGGGGGGGGGGGGAATAAATGAACCGGGCTTAAAAAAATAACTGCGGGATGTGCCCTATGCAGCCAGGGTGGCAGTACCCCTTATACTCCAGAGCCTCAAGGGAGCCCTCCTACAAGGCATTTGCATCACTCTTACATCACCAATTGGCTGCTCCAGCTGCTCCTGCCGAGGCAATTACATCACTCTTACAACACCAATTTACAGCTCCAACCACAGAAATTTCCCTTGAGGGGAATCGAACCGGTGACCTCCCCTTCGAGAAGTCACCAACAAACCACTGGGCCAAGGCCACTTTGGTTATCTACTCCGTATTTTGAAAATACTCCCTCCGTCCGCTTACAAAGCTCACACTTTCTATTTTGGGCGTCCGTTTACAAAGTTCACACTTTGTTTCTTTCCTAAAAAGGGAACCTTAAATCACTATTCTCTCCACTCATTCTCTCTCCTACATTATTTTAATACTCACAAACCATTATAATTTACTATTTCCTCCACTCATTCTCTCTCCTATTTTATTTTCACACTCACAACACTTTCAATATAATACTCCCTCCTTAATTAACGTGTAAACAGTAAGTGTGAACTTACTAGGCGGACGGAGGGAGTATGTCACACGGCCAAAGCTCATTTGCTAGTAAAAGATTTAAGAACCGAACCGGGATCGGCCCATCCAAAATCATTTGACAATCACTGGCACTGGCTGAAAGGAATTAGACCAGCGTTGTTGACTTGTGTAGTTCTCCAACATTCGCTTAACATGTTCCGCGTTACACCCTACGAAAACCCCTCACTCGAACAACTCTGCAAAATCTCTCTCCTTGTTCGAGCTCCCGGTGCTACATATCAGAGGCGACGTTAATCTCAATCCTCTTTCGATCCAGGGTTTTAATCAAGGGTTTAGTCATAATCCCCTCAAATTTGAAACCCTGCTTCGTATTCCCCTTTCGAAATCCCTTGTTAGGGTTTTGTTCTTGTATTTTGACCTAGAATTACAGTCTTTTAAAAAAAAGTCAATTTCAGTATTATTTTTTTCGAGATTCAGCAATCCCGGCTGACCAATTACTCACATCACTCCTAATTAGGTAAGCGCTCGTATTTATTCACCGTTTTACCGTTTCGATTCGCTCAATTCTGTGAGTACAAATCAAAATTCTGCAGTCTAGGGTTTGTTATTTAGTTCGAAGATTAATCGATGATTGGTCGTCAAGATTTTTAATTTGTAGGTTAATGTTGGAAATTTAAGTGGGTTAATTCGGGTTTTTTTTGTTGGGGAATGAGGTGATGAAGTGTTGAATATGAACGATGGAGGTGGTGAGAGTGGAAGAGAAATTGACCACAGCTTCACCAAGAAGAAGCCTGGAAATGACGAGTATGCCCAGTCAATTGCAAGAATTGCTGTAGCACAAGTATGCGAGAGTGTCGGGTTTCAGGGGTTTCAGCAATCTGCGCTTGATACATTTTCTGATATTGCCTGTAGGTACATCAAAGATATAGGAAAGACTGCGACATTGTATGCGAATTTAGCTGGTAGGACTGAGAGTAATGTTCATGATATAATCCAAGGTTTGGAAGATTTGGGATTGGCTCAGGGTTTTTTGGGTGCTTCTGATATTAATCGCAATCTCTCATCGTCAGGGGTTATTCGGGAAGTATCTCAGTATGTTGGCATAGCAGAAGAAATTGCATTCGCTTACTCCATTCCCCGTTTTCCTGTGATCAAAGGACGGGAACCAGTACAAAGTTTTGCGCAGGCCGGAGAAAGTCCGCCAAGTGAACACATTCCACCATGGTTACCCCGTTTTCCTAATCCCAAAACTTACACAGGCTTGCCTTCGTCTAGTGTGAAAGAAGCAGAAATAATGGCAGACAAGGTTGGGAAACAGCATATGGTGGTGGAACCATCAGTGGTTTCCTTGCAGCAAAGATTGGCATCCAATGGGTCAGAGTTACCGGTGACTGTTGATCACGGAGATGCAGCTGGTACGGAGCGAGCGGTAGATAGTAACCCGTTTCTTGCTGCGCCTCTACAGTTTGGGGAAAAGGAGGTAGCTTCAGTTGGTCTTCCCCCTAAATTTTCAGGGGAAGGTTCGGAGCAAAATCACGGAGTTGGTGCAAATCCTATTTTTACATTGGAGGCGAATCCTGGTTCTATGGTTGAGGAGAATCATGGTTCTTTGTTGGAGGCATTTGGTCCAGCAGTTGAAGGGATGAAGAAGGGAATACTTGATTCTGAAGAGGGCAGTAGAAAGTTCATTAGGAAAGGCAGACCTGCCGTCCAACTTAAGTTTGGGATTGGCAAGAAATTTATTGATACCTCGAGTAGACACCGGGATAAGGGAATCACAGAAGCACCATCTTGGTTTGAGAATGGTGAGGTAAAGAATGACAAGAAAAGGAGAGCGGAGCAAATTCTTAGGGAGTCTATGGATATTGGAAAACCCACGGAAAGCGACTAATTTGTAAATTAGAGATTTCAGATTAGAATTTGTATACTAGTTTGAAATACTGGTGGCAAATGCTAGTTCCAGGTAGTCAAAGTCATGGGAGAAATGTCAACTAGAGGTCAATGCTCCCAGTTTTTAACAAGTTGTTAGAGGTATGTTTGTAGTTTCCATAAGGAGCTTTAGTTAATGATGATTCTTTTTATTTGAGATTCTTTCCCTCATCAATTGTTTCATTTATGACATGGCACCAGCCTTTATTTTTTGCATTTTAATGATTGGTACACTTAAATGCCTGATCACATATCTTGATTTAAATGTATTCTCTCTCTCTCTCTAAGTTGAGTGTCTCTCTGCACAGATTTATGAGAAATATGTTTAGAAAAATTATGCTTTTCGGGAACATGTTGAATAGTCCTTGATTAACTTTTTTATTTTGAATATTCAGACGGTTTAAAGGCTATAGCTATTTAGCATACTAGGTCTTCAGAAGTGCAACATATGTTCTGCAGATGCCAGAATTAAAAAGACCTGACATGTTTTTAATAAATATCACTATAAGCTAGAATCTAGATTACACATTTGGAAGAAAATAGGTGTCGAACTGCAGCTCCACTGCCGAATCAGGCTAGTCAGGACAAAGATATAAATGAGTGAATCTGTTTGTGAATTGAGTTTCTGTGCTCGCAAATAGTAATAGTACTTTCTGCCCAATTGTTTCACAAGAGCTGCAGCTGTTCTTGAGTCTCAGAAAAGTTATGATGCTGGATCTTTGAAATCGGTTTGATTAGGCAATTTTGAGGGGAAATGACAGTGGGGGATAATGTCAAGGAAGTGGACTCGGTTCTTTTTCAGTCGGCGGCCAATCTGCATCAGCCATTTTATGGAATAATCCCATGATATTTACGTATCCATCCGTTCAAAATTTACATCTACAACACTGTTATTTCTTACTGTATTATTTTTTACTGCATTACACATATATATACACACACACATATATATATTGATGCCCCATGTCCATCCTTCTCTGCGCCAACGCCCGACCGGCGAGGTTAGGGAGTATTGTGATGTGAATATATGCATATATATATATATACATATAAATAAATACATGCATTGAAATTTTACATTTACAACACCACTGCTATCTTCCCTACCTTTAGAGCCAAATTATTGAAGTTTTTGATTAAACGAGGAAATACCTGATGTGAAACCAGGGTATTTCTTCTTTTAAATTTCTTCTTAGCTTTCAATTTTTTATTATTTATTCGTTTATTTTATTTTTTAAAACTTTTTCCCACCTCTTTTCTTTGACGATTCGATATGAAGTTCATGTCAGCCGGACCCAAATTATTTTAGAACTAAGGCTTTGTTGTTTGAAGTAAAAAAATGTGGTTTAGGGATCCTGATATATGTTATCTGGGAAGTGGATTGTATCTATTTATGGAAGGAGCACAAGATGCGGGAAACTAAAACGTGAAATGGTTGTGCTTGCTCCATTTGGATCTTATAGTTAGTCATCATATCTCAAATGAAGAAGTGCTCTCTTACAATAGATAAAACGTTCTTCTGGAAGTTTGTTATTCTTGTGATAATAAGGTAGCAATATTTGTAGTTGAGCAACCTGCGCCAATCTAATGCGTTGTTGTTTGTGCTGCTAGAGGAGACATGATAAAAATAAAATAAAATTGGATCAACAAATTTAGTGTTGCGGAATGAACATGTACCATGTTTTGGAATGTTTGCTTGTATATAAACTTTGCCATGAGTTTTCTGGTAACTTGGCTCTTTTGGTTACATGGCTTTATTGAAAGGGGATTCTCTTTATTTTTAACATTAAATTCATTGAGCAATGGGGGGAACTGTTATACTTCTAATTGCCTTATGTAAGTCAGTGGGTTGATGAATTTAGCATTTTGTGTGGAGGCTTTTCAGTATGTTGAGTCTTAGATTAAGAAGAAATAGTGAAGCTAATGTTATATTTTTGTCCCTTCTTTAATCTATGGAGTTATTTAGTGTTGTTGTACCAGTGAAATGATGAGAACCTTGGGCATATCCCATATGTCCTTGTCATGCTCTTTTGTATAGTTTCAAGGTGGGATTTGCTATCTTTCAATGAGTTCGAGCAAAATTCATTTATTTGATTTGAAATGGTGAATTTCTGATGTAGATAAAATACCAATACTTGTTTTGTTGGCTGTTGGCATTATTGTTACCTCTGCCTAGAAGCATAAGTTGTGCATGTTTGTGGCTATTATTGGGGTTGGAAACAAACTAGGAAGCTACGAGGCAATGGGAAGAGGAAGAAGTGCAGATTTGTATGTGCGACCGTGCAAGCAGCATTTACTGGGGCCGAATTGCTTAAGGTGTTTTCCACGACTGTGCAAGAAAACAAGTACGACTGTGTTTCCGACAGATATGTGTTTCCTTATTTGCACCGTATTCCTTTCTTGCGGAGTAAGTAGGTTACTTCTAGTGTTTGTTTTGTATCCTATAAATACCAAAGTGGTAGCCACAAATACATTGTAACACCATAACTTATTATTGAGAATAATATAGGCTTGATAGCGCCCCCAGAAGTAGTTGATTTGTTCAACGAACCGGGTTAACTTAACAAACGATTGTGTTATTGTGTGTGATTCGTTTGTATTCGTGTGTGTTCTTGTTTCTTGATTGCTTTGGGGTCAATTTTCCAACAACTGGTATCAGAGCTTGGGTTTCGATTCAAGATCTGGAGATCGTTCTAGAGTTTGTGTTTTGATCGAGGAGTGTTTGTGGGGACTTTGAGGAACACCATGTTAGCATTAACAGAAAATATCCACTCCCCAAGTTATGTGAACACCAAGTTTTATGCTCATATTTCATTTGCCTTTTGAGATCAGTAGACTCCATGGGCAATATTCAGGCACCAGGTAGTCTTTTGTTCTAACCCGTCTAAACCCCGAAATGGCAATTGTGCCAAATAAAAGGAGCCCGGCAAACTTTTGAACACATGAATGGCCATATGCAGTGTGTTAGGGATAGGGATGAAGGGGACATGAGTATTTATGTTTAACTTTCCCTCTTAAATAGAAGTAAAACTTGCAATGGACATATATTGACTGAAAAGTGAAGGTTTCCGATGGTGGCCATTTTCGGTACCTATTGAAAGCAGTTCCGTGCACAAAGAAAGCATGTTGTCAATATGCTTAACCTTTGAAAAACACCTCTCTTTATTCTTTCACTCTAGAAGGGTGTTCCTTTTTCTTTTTCTTGAGAAGAAACATTTTTGTTAGAATATATGTCACTCTAGAAGATTGTCCTCATATGGATCAGGACTTGCTACATTTGTTAAACTAGCAACACAAATTGTGAAGGAACAAAAGAATTCTCATATGGGCATCCGATATGATGAAAATCTTGTTATATGCTTCATAAGATATGTTCCCCTGCACCTCACAAATGAGCAAGGAGCTCTTGCTCTCACTAGTCTAATATGTGCTTCTATAAGAACGCAGGACCAAAAAAGAAGATGAAATGCTACATCTACATGTAAAACAACTGCTTGCAGTGCCTCACTTTTTGATCTAGTAGGCCTGCTACTCCATCACTGACAACCTCGCTAATCAAGTCTCTGAAAATCAGTCGCTCGATATCTAACACCAACCCTGGAAGCTCATTACTGTGCTCTTCCCAATCTGCTGATCTTTTACTCACATCTGCTCTTATGATGCTTATCAATTCATCATATTCGTCATCCATGTTGTCTGAGTTAGGTTGGAGATTTTTTACTTCTGACCACACTTCTTCCATTAGCTTCTCTCCACCCAGGCTTCTCACTTTATTTGAGATGGCCCTCAGCTCAGATGAACCCATGAAAGCTAATTTACGGAAAAGAATCTCATCGACATAGTCAAAAATTAGTTTTCTTCTAGTTCTCTCACTGGATTTTGACCCTTCACTCTTTTCTCGGTGTTCATAATTTGCAAGCTCAACGTACTCCTTGCTTTTCTCCAAGACATGGAACAAGCTGGGATCTATCACATGGCCTGAGGAGTGGAGCTGAATAGCTGCTGTGCTGGATCCTAGATTTTCCAGGAAGCCCGATACAAGAAATATATCGGTGATGTATATGTGGTCTGGATGCCTGTTTTCACAAACCGGTGCAGTGACATTGGTGGTAGCTTCCTTGGGACTGGAATCTAGCAGTGTAATACGATCAACCAACTGCCTTATATTTTCTAATTTGTCATGGTTGAACTGAGACCAACCATTTGTACTTGTGCTGCTTGGAAATTGATGTATACCCTCTTGATTCCATTTTGCATCATCACAGGCAAGAGTTTCATAATCTGAAAGGAGAACAAAAGTAAGGATCTAGTCAGCATCACTCAAGAATAATAGTAGGTCAATTCTACAAGAGAAGAAATATTAAAAATTGTACCGCTAAAAGCATTTGATATCTTCTTCACCGGAGAAGGTGATTCCTCCCCATAGAATGAAGCATCAAGAACAGAGACTGGACTGGGCTGTTCCATGGTAGCTGTGGCAAGTTCAGTCATCGAGCCATCTTTTATCAACCTTGCTGCACAGTTCTGGAAGAGGAAGATGAAAGTTTATTAACAAGTGCCCCTGCCAAAAATACACACTCATAGACATACAAAGGTAATATGACTTACCCGGGTGCTGTAGTCTTTTGACTGGTACATGCTGATGTTGCAGGTCCACTCTCTGCTTATGACTTCTGTGTCATTTTGGGAAGCTAAACTACTGTTGCTTTCCGATTGCATTGAAATTGTATCGCTCAGTTGACTTAAACTTCTTGCTTCTCTATTGAACCCACAGGATTGGTTATCCTTGTGCTGGGAGTTTGTAGACTTCGGTTTCACCGTTTTAGTGCTGCCGTCTGATCCTGTCAGCTTCTTGACGGATTGCTTTCTACTCGTACTGAAATCAGATGGATTGCTTGGGCTAAATTGCTTTTCCATCACTTGTCTTCTCTGCTGCAGTTTTGGGCTCCCAGATCCATAGGTTCTTCTAGAGCCAGTCAATTTTTCTCCAGTTATGTTTTCAGGCACTTTTGGAGATAGTGATGGTCCCAGAGTTCTGGCATTTGTCTTCTTTTCTGGAAAAGGAAGAGGACCACCAGAAGGGTCTCGAAGATGATTGCTTTCCTCATCTGCAAACCTTCTCGCCCGCAGTTTTTGAAGAACTGAAGTCTCCTTGGCATCTGAAAATATGGGCTTCCCGATAAACTTTGCAGGCTTCATGACCATAATTGGGAATTGTCCTCTCTTTGGAGGACCATTCCCCTTAACGGATGGAAAAACTGGGTGGTTCTGCTGATCCCAGCTTCCATAATCTGGACTGCATTTACTTGTTTTAGATTCAAGATCCAGAGGTTGCACGGTATTCTCCAAATTTCTTCTTGTCTTCTGCATTGCTTCAAGTATCTGTTTAAGAGCTCTGAGATCCTTGCCGGACTTTTTGAACTCCAGTTCTGTCAACCTTTTTTCTATTTCACCATAAACCGAAGGGGACTCCTTGGTTTTAAGTACTGGTTTCTGGGAGCCTCGTTTACCTCCTCCTTTCCTCCACGGAGCTGGTTCTAGTGGCAATCTGCAATTCGCAGGTTGGGTTGTGGCTAATCTTGAACTTCCCATTCGGGGTGAGGCAGTTTCCTTGCGGGAAACCTTTGGAGAACCGGAGATTTGATTGTTCTTGACTTCCTCCCCCATTATTATCACCAAATCATTATCCCGGTAAGGTTTAATCTTTACAATCTCGACTTGATTAACTATGCTTGGGTCTGGTAATGCTTCTAGACCCATCAATCTCGCTACTAGCCCTGAAGGCCGTTTATTACTTCCTGGTTCTTGATCTACATTGATGATTTGACTAGTAGCCTCACTCCTCCTCTGTGTATCCCTTGGAAAGTTTTTTCTTGATTCAACCCTACTATCCAGCGACAGTCTTGGCAGTTGTTTTAGCTTTACAGAGGACTTCAATTTGTTTTGTGATACCCTTCCATCATAAGAGAACCGAGGAGCATCCTTCTCTTCTTTGTAATTCCATGAGGCTTCCCGAAGGTTTCTGTTTGACTTATCTTGACTCCGACTGTAAGCTCTTGGTTGAACTGATTTTTGCTTCTGTAGAGGCCTTGGAGAATCTATATGCTTCATGGTTTTTACTGATACACAGCGTGCTTCTCTGGACATTGAGTCCTTGACCAAGTCTCTGAGGTTGAGTGGCTTTATATGAGTTGAATGTTCTATGGGTATGGTTGGGGAAGTAGCTTCAGGAAAAATGCTTTTGCTTGATGATGGAGGTTCTGTGGACGAGCAAGTTGATGAAAAGGAGGTTCTTGATGATTCAACAGATGCTCTCTGCTTCTCTTTCGCAAACATCTTGGGATCTTTTGACTCCATCTCGTTTTTGCAACTTTGACCTAAAGAAGTGAAGAATAGCAAAACGGTTCAGTTTGTTGGTTGTTTGAGCACAACACAAGCCCATCTTTTCATATTACAACAATACATGAATATTTGCTAATATTTCATTATAGGCTTGCACAATGTTGGGGAACTATCATGAGCAGATTCTTGATTCTTACTTTTGTAATACAGTACATAAATTGTTAAACGTAGCGTAGCGGAATCTTTTTTGTAGCTTTTCCATGATAAGCAATTAAAAGTAATTCTTCTAAACGAGAGCCAGTAGCCTATTTTATTGGCTGTTACTAGATACTCCCTCCGTCCCATTAGTAATGGGAAATTTACTGTAGATACGGGAATTAAGGAAAAGTGAATTATAGTGGAGGGAATAGTGAATTATAATGGTGTTGTGAGTATTAAAATAATGTAGGAGAGAGAATGAGTGGAGGGAATAGTAAAGATTCCTTTCCATTTTAGGAAGTTTGTGGTTTGTAATGGGACGACCAAAAAGGAAAGTTTGTGGTTTGTAATGGGACGGAGGGAGTACTGATTAACAGAGTACATCATTGTTCGGCTAAGCTAATTTTTTGGATTTTACTTATCAAATACTCTACTCGAATAACAACCTTTTAGAATGTAGCATTATTTGCATATGTAGACTCTTCTTTTTACCATATTCTAAATTTTGGAGCATCATCTAGTAGGTTGCTATTTGCTAATGTGTTCTATAAGGAAAATGGCCTCATTAAGAAGCAACTTCAAGTTACTTACATCATGTTAATAGACACAGAAGATACTATGGATTCATCATGTTTTCTAAATAAAATTAAGTTATATTCAGTTGAGCATTAGCTGTAACGTTAGTACCTGGAGGTGGTGGTAGCCTCTTGTGGTTATGGACACCGCCGAGGCGGTCAAAAATCTGAAATATCCCATTCATGCATCCTAGTTGATTATGTTGTATCTCTCGTTTTTCATCCATTGGAGAGTATGCAAGTTTTGAAGTCATCTTTGTTATGCTGGAAAAAACTCTGAACAAGTTTAAATCATTTGTTCACGAAATTTGAAGTGAAAAAAGGTAGGAGAAATGGAGAATTTTTCTTGGTTATCTCATAACAAGGAAGAGGTGAAAGAAAGGAAGGAGCAAGTATTAATGCAAGCTGCAGGGAGGATGTACAGATCCAAGAAGCGATGTTTGTTTTCTATTTTGGGGATATGTTCTAGAGGAATAGAAAAGGAGCTTGCTGTTTTGGCTCTCTTATAGGGAAGACTGCTGGAGGTGGAGGATTTTAGAGGGAATGTGGTTTAATATGAAGTAAAAGTTTAAAAATATGATAGTTTGCTTAATTCCTAGATTACAGGCAGGTCAGCTTAAAGACATGGTATCATGCTACTTTGAGATTGCTTATCCGTCTTTAATTGCTCGTGGGAATCAAAGATTTGAGTGATTGATGGAAACTTTTATTGTTCTTAACAGGATCAAAACCAAATACTCCCTCCGTTCCTCCGTTCCAATAGAAGCTGTCTAATTTTTGTCTTGCACGCAAATTAATAAAATGGATGAGAAGAAAAAATGTTGTGAGTGTAATTTGAAAATAGGAGAGAAAATGAGTGGAGAGAATAGTAAATTATAATGGTGTTGTGAGTATTAAAATAATGTAAGAGAGAGAATGAGTGGAGGGAATAGTAAAGATTTCTTTACCAAAAAAAGAAAATGAAAGCTTTTAATAAAACACTCAAAATGACAAAATGAAAAGCTTTTATTTTATTGAGACGGAGGGAGTAGACGGTAAGAGAGATTATTAGGAGAGGGATTTATGGGTCAGATCTGATCTGCACTAGTCATGTGGACAAAATAATGTGAGGGGTACATGGGCATGTGGAGTTTGTCAGGTGGTGTAAGAAAGTTGATGTATGCACTGGCAATTTCTAAAGCCACCTTTCAACCATTGAACAAACTGCCCCTCACTACATTATTTAGGAAAGTATTATCTTTTTAAATTTTCTTAAATGCTTGACATATTTCAGTAACTAGACTAGGCTGCAGCTTGACTTCTATGCAGCTTTGCACCTGTTAAGATTTGAACTTCATGCGAGGATCTGAGTCAAAGAACAAAGAATATCACTTTCTTAATCAGTACGGATGCCTACATCGTGCTCGAATATCGCTTCCTTAACTGTACGGATGTGGCTCCTATGACCCCGAAACCAAGGTAGGAAATTAAGCCCCAAGAATCCCCTTGGGGGGACTCGAACCGGTGACCTCCCCTTCGGAAAGTCACCATTGTACCACTGGGCCAAGGCCCGTTAGGTGACTTCTATGTTTTTTTTTTTTTTTTGATACCCAGGTTTCCCAGCTTCGCCGGACAAGGCATTTACATCACTCTTACATCACCAATTGGCTGCTCCAGCTGCTCCTGCCGAGGCAATTGCATCACTCTTACAACACCAATTGGCTGCTCCAGCTGCTCCTGCCAAGATTCGAACTCCCCACACTGAGGATACAAGCCCAGCAATGCTGCTTCCTTAATTGCACGGATGTGCCCCGGGGGACTCCAAAGGACCCTGAAACCCAAGGTAGGAATTAAACCACAGAAATTCCCCTTGAGGGAAATCGAACCGGTGACCCCCCCTTCGAGAAGTCACCAACATATCACTGGGCCAAGGCCACTTTGGTGACTTCTATGTGTTTCTTGATTAAATGGTGTGTGGTGTAAGGTTGGATTTGGAAATAGCAATTTTTATTTTCTTTTTCTTATCCCATTTCAAGCAAGGAAAGGAAATTTTCACCGATGGGATGGCTGCTGTTTCAATTGGGGTCTGCGGTGCAGATAATCTCTGAATTTTTCAAAATTTACAGTCTCGAATAGATCCTGGTTTTGCCAAGTTGTTGTTTTGTTTAAGAGGTAGAAACTTTTACGATTTTATACTAATAATCTAAGTTGTTTGTAGGTTAGCATTAGCTACCATATTTAATTTGGACCCTACTTTAGCTTTATTTGACAAAATATTTCAGTAGTTACAATCTCAAACTTGGCCTTTTTAAATCCTCAGCTATGTACTACTGATATGCTATTTTGCGGGAATAATGGGGATGTACTTACTTGTACGTTTGTTCTCACGTTTTATTGTTTTTAAGAAAGAAAAAATGTCCTAGACTAGAATGTGAAATGGGCTGTCTGATTATGTGCTCTTCCAGTTTTTGAACATTTCATTCAGACTAAAGGTTAGTCTGGTAAAAATGACAGCTCAACTCCCAATTGCACTAACATGCATGAATGTTCTCATGACTGCATTTTCAAATGATGGGCTGTAAGCAATATGCATATTCTTTTCTCCCTCTCTCTCCTCTCTCTCTCTCGCGCACACACACACACACACACACACAAAAAACATACTCCCTCCGTCCCGCCCGAAAGGACACAAATTTTCTTTTTGAGCGTCCCATTAAAAGGGCACAACCCAAAAAGGAAAGTTTTTATTATTTTTATACTCTTCCTACCCCACTCATTCTCTCTCCTACTTTACTTTTACACTCACAACATTCTCTCTCCTAACTATTCCTCCCACTCATTCTCTCTCCTATTTAATTTTTCATACTCACAACATTTAACTTTTTTCTCTTTTTTACATCACTTTTCTTATTCATTTCTTAATTTTCGTGCTAGGAGGCAAAATTGCCCTTTCGGACGGGACGGAGGGAGTATATGTCAGTCTTTGCATCTATGTACGTACGTTTACCACTTGAGTACAATTATTGTACAAGTTCATCAGGTATTACTAAATACTGCCCTCTGTTTCATAAATATACGCACAGTTTGACTTCTTATGAAATTTGACAATATAATTACGAGAAATTGATATATTATAATTAAATTTTAAAACTTTTAATTGTTAGTGTTGTTAGTAATAAATCAATAACAACTTTTAAAATTGTTGGAACTTATGTGGACTTGTGTGTTAAAAGATGAAAGTTAATGATGTTTATTGGAAAAAATAGAGCTTTTAGTGAAATTTATGTGTGTGCGCTAAAATGAGCATAACTTTTGATTCCGGATGAACCACGGAACGCACCGCATATCAAATCGAAGCTCTTTTCGAGACGGACAAAAGTCATCGGGCATAGCCCCATGACACAGGTTTTTGTAAACATAAAGCTCGAATCTTGGCAGTCAAATGGGTTACTGAAGTAATTTAATTTTTGCAAATAAATATTAAATTCTTTAATATTATTTAAAAAATTATTTTCTGATTCTTGATAATAACCAGAAAACCTGTTTAGACATTTATAACTGTCTGGCAGTTATGTCTAAAAGGGTGTAACTTTTCAAAATTGAAATTGAAAGGATGTGATTGGCCAGATTGAAAGAAAGCTGTCCTATATAAACAATACCATGTTTGTATACAGATATACAGAAAATTCATCTTCTTCCTTCCTCCATTCTCTCTCTAAAGAAAGCATTTTCATCATTCGCCAGGGACAAGTTCTTCTGCAAGAACTTGTTCTTAAGTGTTGTATCCTCAAGCCAGACGTCCTAAACTGCGCAGCGAAGCGGGGACGAATTTCGACTTAGGACACCTGAAATGAGCGCCTCACTTTGAAGAATTTGTAGCGTTCTCAGGTTTATATTTGTTTTATAATCTGATTTTTGATTTAAATATTATTGTAATTACTTTTATTGATATTTCTATTTATAGAATATTAGATTGGTTCTAACAAAAATATCATTAAAATGTTCTAATTTCTCGTTATTGTATGGTCAAACTTCATAAAAAATCAAACTGTGCTTATTTCTATTGTATGGTCAAACTTCATAAAAAATCAAACTGTGCTTATTTCTATGGGACGGAGGGTAGTATACATTTTTTTTGTTTTCGAACATCTTTATTATGTACATTTTAATATACTATTGTAGCGAAGGGAAGGGGTAACTTAAATGAAGAGAAAGCTCACTTGCTAGAGGTTAGAGCTTTGGCTTGACTAGCTCGCTCACTCAGTACGATAAAATTATGAAAGCGAGGTTTTTTTTTTTAGCAGGCTTGAGTTAAAGAAGCCAAGTCAGTAGAAGAATGAGCGAAGAATATACCAAGTAACACAAGTTATTTACCTTTATTACTAATAACAACAACAAAATTATCCCGGATTCACAACTACTCCCACCTAGAGTGCGGTAAGGAGTGTATCAATTATAATTGGTATAAAAAAGTCGGTATATCGAACTCTCGGTACGATAATATCGTACCAATTATATCTAATTGATTGATACATGTTATACAATATTGACTTCGGTTGCTATACATATACTGACATTTTATATAGAAAATAAAAAATTGTACATTTATATGTAAATATACAATATCAAAAAATAGCTTTCTTTATTCAACTCTAACTTGCAGTTGCCGTGTCTACTAAATTCCGATTACATAGCTCTCTACGAAACTCAGCAACAAGTCGATTTCTCTCCCTCTTTCATGATGGTTTAATTTTCAAGACTTTTGTTGTACTATTTTCTTCCATTTCAAAACTTCATAATTTGTGTTTTGAGACATCCTTTTATATTATAATGTGTTGCTCTTTATAATAGACAAAAAATCTAACAAAAAAAAAATTATCAATGTATTTGTTTTGTCTCGCTTACATTTGGTACATGTCGGGTACCAATCAAGTACTAACCATAACAATAAACTTGGTATACTGATTTTTTTTGTTTTGGTACAGATACATATTTTCATGTATCAAATTATAATTGATTGATATATGATATAATATAAGCAAAATACAATCGATATAACAATCAAACCACATCTATATTTAATTTACACTCGGGTTATTGTGCATGTATATGAGTGAAAAGGACTCGTAGAAGAGGGTTAATGTGATTGTGATGGTTGAGACCTGGTGGTAGGGAGTTTTCTGGGATAGAAGCATGGGCAGATCTATGATTTTTAGAAAGTGGGTGTACAATTTAAATTACAATTTGTTTTTTTCAGATTCTAGCCCTAAACTCATACTTCCTCCGTCCCGCAAAACTTTACCCCTTTACTGTTGAGAACGGAAAATAAGAAATAATATTATTAAAGTAGGTGTTGTGAGTGGGAGGAGAGAGAATGAGTGGAGAGAATAGTAAATTTGAAAAGTGTTGTGAGTATAACAAGTGGGTCCCATGAATAAAGAAGTATTAAAAAATTTCCTTTTTAGAAAAGTGAGACTTTAAAGTGGGACGTCCAAAATAGTAAAAGGGGTAATGTATTGTGGGGCGGAGGGAGTATAATTTTCCCAAATCTACCAAAACTTTAAAATAAAAGTATTTTATTTTAGAATCCAAGACCTAAATATAAAAACAATTAAACTCTACATTTGGAAATAAATCACAATAAAACACTAAACTCAGATAAAATTAATTCAAATCCAAAAATATTTCATATATGAATAAATAAATACATAATTATTCAAAAATACAATAAAATTAATATTGATACAGTAATTTTGTTTTCATTGAAAACATATATTCCTAGCAAACTCATTTTTCTTTTCGTATCTATTTGTCGATCCTTCTACTCCATTAATTCCTTATATAACTATTTATGATATGTGTATAAAATTACATCGACTTATTTTGATATCTATTTGTCATTGTGTAATCACAATTCAATAAAATAATCACAGAGTCCTCTAAAATTGGTGAAATTCACATATAACATTCAACATCTGATATTGAAGGTAGAAATGGGCTTTCAAAAGAGAGGGCTTTCAAAATAGAGAAATGGAAAAAAAAATGGACTTGACAGGTTTTGAACACGAAATCTCTAAGTGATTAAGCTGCCAACTTTTCGTTAGGACATAAATTGTAAAGGTAGTATCATATAAATTTAAAAGCAAAACTATATCAAAGGCTGAAAAAATATGCCAAAATGACAGGTTGTCACCAACGGTCCAGATTCAATTCGCCCCACTTTCCTTTAATACGCTGTTAATTAAATCACACATATTCAACTTAAAAAAAACTGTATAATTAATTTCAATTCCCTATATAAATCATGTAACCCTAGCAAGAGATTTAGAGTCGAATGTGCAATAATTTTCTGCTAAATTTCCGGAAATTTCACAAATTGTATGGAAATATATGGTTCATGAATAAGGAGAAGAATTTTCAATTATCAATCTAACAAAATTAATTCACCAAAATAAGTGTATATCAACTACGAAGGCGACGGGATATAGAGGTCATACTGTTTTTTTGATGATTATTTCTGGTGTATATAAATCTAACAACGGCCCAGATTCGTCGATTCAAATGTGAAATAATTTTGTGCTCAATTTCCGGAAATTTCACCCAATTCTACTTTACACTTTCGATCAAAAAGTGGATCTAAATGATAATTTATTTATGAAGTCGTCCATTTTATTTGATTGACTTAAGGGAGTAAATTTTTAAATTGAGGTCAAAAGATTTATTCAATATGTTAGAAATATAATATGAGAATATATAAAGCACTCTTATCAAGAATTGTTCTAATTCACAAAATTCTACTCTTGCAAAAGTAAATATTCAAATTTGCTCTTCAGTAGTAATTGTTTTGTTTTCTACCAAACTTCGCAATAATTTAAGCGATCACTTGAGCAAAAGTCAAAAAGTTCACTAATATTTTCCTAATCTTTGTATTCTCACTCATTAAATTATTATTATTGTAATCTTCTATTACTAAATATATTTGTGTAACATAGTAAAATTACGGTAATTCAAGATTTCATAATTTATGTCAATTTATGACATTAAAGACGTGTGACACTTGGTCGAATAATTTAAGCTCTATTGACAGGTTTTTCAACATTTCCATTTCAATGTATTTATGTATTTTTTTAATTGCTTATTACTCTCCGTAATTAATATTTGCTGAAACAAATTGTGCTCAATTTCCGGAAATTTCACCCAATTATTGGAAGGAATATCTTTTATTGCTGGCACCATATATTATATGAACACAAGAAAATCTTTGAGGATTATTTGGTGGAAAATAAGGAGAGAACATAAATCACGTTGAGGATTATTTTAGGGGGTGCCGCATAGAAAGAGAATCGGTGAGAGAGAGAGAGAGCACGTTGAGGATTATTTCAGATGATATTAAGATAAGTTGTTGTTTGTACTAAATCCTGGCAGTGAGTCCATGGCTGTTTGTGTTAATGCTGTCATTACAATGAATTACTATTTATGTTGGCATTGTACAATATTTATTACCCCCTCCTTTCTATACTAAATGCCACACTTTGAAAATCTTTTGTTAACTTGATTGAACTTGACAATAAAGATGGATGAAAATACTATTATCATCATGATTTTCTTTAGAAGTCTAAAATAGTGAATACAATAATTGCACTTTGAAGCAGTTACAATGATGTAAATAAATGTCAAGATTTATATGCTATGATAAAAATAGCACAATGAGAGAAACTACAATCATGAGACCATCAACGAACTCTTTAAATTTTCATATTTGATTGTGATATCCAAGGAACTACAATACTAAGCCAACTATCGGATCATGATAAATTAAATGCTAATAAATGTACCGGTGATAGCTCATTCTACGTAATTCGTTTATTGTAATATTTATTATTTCAATCGATAAATGGATAAGTAAATATCATAGTCAGAATAAACACTCTATTTATTTATATTGCTTATAATCACATTACTATGTTCTGTTTGTTATTCATGTAGTTGTATATACGGTGGAGTTTCAGAAGAGAGGTCTTCCTCATGCTCACATTCTTCTGTTCTTCGATCGAAAATATCAGTCTCTTATAGCTGGGGATATTGATAAGTGGATTTGTGCTGAAATTCTGATAAAACCAAGTATCCTAGATTATACAAGGCGTGGTTGAGTACATGTTGCATGGTCCTTGCGGTCCTTTTAATTATGAGTCTACATGCATGTGGGAGTAAGTGCACGAAGAAGTATCCAAAACCGTTAAATGAGTCTACATTTGTGGATGAAAATGGGTATCAGGTATATCGACGTAGGGATAATGGTGCGACTATTGAGAAGAATGGAAACGTGTTAAATAATGGTTGGATTGTCCCATATAACATATATCTTTTGCTAAGGTATGAGGCACACATAAATGTTGAGTATTGTAATCAGAGCAAAGCAATTAAATATTTGTTCAAGTATATTAATAAGGGAAGCGATAGAGTGTGTCTTGGTGTTGAAACGGATGAGGTGAAAAGGCAAATAGATTGTCGGTATGTATGCACTGTGAGGCTATGTGGCGTATTTTTGGATTCGAGCTCCACTATCGTACGCCTCCTGTTGAGCGTCTGGCTTTTCATTTGGAGGGTGATCATTGTATTCCTTTTAGGGATGGTGACTTTCTCCCTGATGTTATGAATAAATCTACGGTTAAGGAATCTCAATTCATGAGTTGGTTTGATTATAATAAAGAGCATCCAGAGGCTCGGAAGTATAAATATGCAGAATTTACTCAATATCATGTCTAGGATAAAAGTAAACGTGAATGGCGTCGTAGAAAAGACAAGCGTATTGCAATTGGGCGTATTTACCATGTACCTATGAATTGCGGTGAACTTTATTATCTCAGGCTTATGTTGAATCATGTCGCTGGTCCTACTTGCTACGAGGGTTTGAGAACTGTGAACAAGGTTGTCTATCCAGATTTCAAATCCACGTGTTATGCTCTTGGGTTATTGGATGATGACAAGGAATATGTTGATGGGATAATTGAGGCGAGTCACTGGCAGTTTCCTGATGGTCTTCGAAGGCTCTTTGTTATTTTACTTCTCTCTAACAGTATGTCGATGCCTAATGAGGTGTGGGAGAAGACATGGCACTTACTTGCCGATGATATTGAGGACAAATATCAGAAAATGCACGACAAACCTGGTATTTGAATTAATATTTAATTTATTGATTTTGCATATTATTTAGATTAGTTTTAATACTCCCTTTGTTCCATAATGTTTTCGATTATGGTTATATTTCTTTTTAATAATTCGTCTGTCCTATAATGTTTTTTTACCTATAATTTAAAATAATTTTAATACTCTCTCTGTCCCATAATGATTTTTCTTATGATTATATTTCTTTTTAATACTCCATCTGTCCCATATTGTTTTTAAGCTATAATTTAGATTAGTTTTAATACTCTCTCTGTCCCATAATATTTTTGGGTATGATTATATTTCTTTTTAATACTCTCTCTGTCCTACCATATTTTTTGAGTTATAATTTAGATTAGTTTTAACTCCCTCTGTCCCAAAAATTAATTGAAGAAAATCATAAATCACTAATCAAATTATAGCTTCAAGGAAATATAAATCCATGTATAGCTTCAAAGTAAACATCTGGAACATCAAGAAAATCATAACATAATATCATAAATCACTTATCTATATCTATTAACTCCTTAGTAACTATATTTATAAAGTAATTTTAGTATATTAATTTTTACTTATAATTGGCATAATTTTACTTATATATTTAAATTATTTTGTATAACTGCAGGACATAAGCTTCGTGAGGAACAAATCAAGAATATTGCTTTGGTGGAGATAGAAAAGTTGCTGAAACAGAATAGTAGCTGCCTTGATAAATTTGGGGACATGCCTAAACCATTATACAGTGACATTGAAGATGTTGAAAATATGCTTATTTTAGAGGAGACATCTTATGATATTGATGAGATGAAAGCTGAGCATTCCAGGTTATTTCCACAACTGACAGCCGAGCAAAAGGGTGTTTACGATAAAATTATTTCAGCTGTTGATAGGGGAGATGGTGGTGTATTTTTCTTATATGGTTATGGAGGTACCGGTAAAACATTCTTATGGAGGACTTTGTGTTCTGCCTTAAGAAGCAGGGGGGAAATTGTTCTTCCAGTAGCTTCCAGTGGAATTGCTTCTTTGCTACTTCCTAAGGGTAGGACTGCACATTCAAGGTTTGGTATCCCTATACAGGTCGATGAGAGTTCTACTTGCAGTAAATTAAGGCCTGGTACAGATGAGACATGACTTCTACAAAAAACAAAGCTAATTATTTGGGATGAAGCTCCAATGGCGCATAGACATTGTTTTGAGGCCGTCGATCGTAGTTTACGGGATGTCTTACATTCAACAAATGGCAGATGCTCTGAAAATCCGTTTGGTGGTGTGGTTGTTGTACTTGGAGGTGACTTTAGGCAGATTCTACCAGTTGTTCCTAAAGGTAACAGGCATGATATTGTTCATGCCTCAATTTGTTCGTCTTTTCTTTGGAGTTATTGTGAGGTACTAAGGTTGACTCAAAACATGAGATTGCAGGTAATCATTATTTTTTCATTATTAATGTAGTTACGTGTTCTTGAGTCGTTATAATTAATTAAATTGCATCAAACTTAATGTAGGTTGGTTCTTCTGATCGGGCCGAGGAGATAAGAGACTTTGCTCAATGGATATTATCGGTTGGAGACGGTGTTGCTGGGGAAGATAATGACGGAGAGGTTGATATTAGTTTGCCCCAGGAAATATTTCCAAAAATCGTTGAATGCATATATCCTGACATATTACGAAACAAGGATGTCGAAGGATTATTCCATAGTCGAGCTGTAACGACCCCAACCCTAGGCACTAATTTTAAATACTATATTATATGCTTTTAATAATTATGTTAGCTTTATGTGTTCAATTATGCCTTTAGAATTCTTAAATTAAGATAAATTGGGTGAGAAGTGAAATTGGAACCTCTTGAGAATTTATTGGTTATTAAATAAAGAAACTTGGGGAAATAATAAAAATGGAAATTGGACAAATGGTAAGAAAAGGTTAAATTGTGTAGAATAAATAATGAAAATAAAAAGGGGTTTAATTTAAAATTGTGGAAAGCCTTAGTTAGAGGGGGGCCATTTCTACTTCCTCCTAACTTCCCCCCAAGTGTTCCCCTCTCCTCTCCCCCATACTCCCTCCATCCGCCCCCCCCCCCCTTCTTCATCCTCCTCACTCCCCTTCTTCCTCCTTCATTCATTCATCCCATATTTTCCTAGAGAAACATTAGAAAACTCCATGGAAGCTACTTCATCCAAGCTTTGAAGCCAAACCATTTTCTCCACCAAATTCAAGTCTAGGAGCACCATTGAAGTTGGATCACCTAGAGGAATCCATCAAGATAGGAAGATCAATCTTTCCTTATAAAATCCAAAGGTGAGTTATTATGACCCTTCCCTTCTATGAATGCTCATGAATTAGCTAATGTTGTTCTTGTGATGATAATGGTTGTTTATGGCTTTAGACCACTTTTGGGACTTGAGAATGTGATAAATGACATGGAAGGATGTTATGGTTCTTAGAGGTTGATTTGATTGTAAGAAATGGGTGAAGTTAGTTAAAGGATTTAACTTGAAATGTATTAGTGAAGGGGTTGGAAATCTTGTGAGAATAATCTAGGTTTATGTTATTTGGGTTAACTAAATTAAGAAATTTATACTTGGAAAGTGATAGTGAAATGGATAGTGATTCAAAGGGTAAATGATATAAGATTTAATCATTTTGGGTTACATGGCTTAGTAAGTGAGTTGTTATGATTCCCTTCTTTTACTTGTTCATGAGCTTTTTAAATGTTACTCTTGCTCTATGGTGTTGATTTCATGCTTTAGAAACCTTGTTGGAAGTTGGATAATTGGTAAATGACATGTGTTGAAGTTAGAGTTCAATGAAGATAATCTAAAGGGTTGGAAATGGGTGTAATTTGTAGTGATAAATAATCTAAGGTTACTTTGTTTTGGGTTTACATGTTTTCGGTGGGACTTGGTAGAGCTAAGGCATCCTTTGATGTTCATGTGTTAAGTAATGGAAGAAGGAAAGGGAACCTAGGCATAAAAGGGTCAAAAATCTGAGTTTTGTGCTGGAGGAGGGCTTGGGCGGTCGCCCATGGGGGCTTGAGCGGCCGCCCATCACCCCAGAAACAATATTGCCTTTGAAAACCCACTTGGGCGGTCGCCCAAGTGGTTAGGGCGGTCGCCCAAGACCCCAGAATCCCTGATTTTAAATTTAAACCAGAAATTGTTTAGCAATCTTGTTTGATCCTTTATAGATTGTGACCCCTACCTAGTAAGTTGAACTTGAACCTTCATAGAGGCTATGTATTAGTGTACAATGACCTTGTAGGATGGATTGATGATACTTCCTTGCCTTACTTGAGTTCATATACATTGTTTATATTGTGCATAGTGTGTTAATTAAATGTTGTACTATGATATTGGTTGAACATGAGTATATTTTACCATGTGGCTATATTGTTTATCCCCTTTGTGGATTATTTGGTATTGTTATATTGTATCCCGGCGTGGATTATGTGGTTATATGGATACCTTACTTGAATGTATACTCGTTAAGGGTATTATGCATAGTGTATTACTTAAATGTTGCATTATGGTATTGATTGGCATGAGTATACATTACCATGTTGTTATATTATTATCCCGTTTTGTGGATTTATTTCAAGTATCTATTATGTGCTTGAACGTGTTTATGTTCGGGTGGGTATGATGGAATTCAATCAATTATGGATTTGTTCTATAAGTGATTGAAGGTACATCATATCGGTGACCCTCCCCCCTCTGTGGCCACGGAGTGGGGGGCTGTGCTAACGACTGTATTGAGCATGAAGAAGCCTTTACGCACTGTTGCGATTGTCAGACGGAGGGACGATATTATTATTGGATACTCTAATATAGGTATCCTTTCTTATATGGATCTCTGGGGTATGAGTCCTATAAGAGGTGAATGTGCTGGAGGCAATTCACCAAAGAGTGGAGTTTTACTCCCACGTTGTACGACTTATTGTTCAGACGGGAAAGGTAAAATGAGGTAACGTAAGGTGTTTACCGCTTTCATAATGTGTTAAGTGTTACCATGCTACGTGTTGCATCTTGTATGACATCTTGCTGCATTCATAATAGCTCATTGAGATTTATTCTCACCCCTCTCCCTTTACTGTTTTAGATCCCGAGACAAATGGACCGGTCAAGTAAGGGCGGAAAGGAGTTAGAAGTGGTATTTTGGGAATTGTCGGGTTATGTTTAGATTGGGTAGAAAGTGTTTGTTAGCATAATTCTTTTAAAGGGTTGTATTCATAAACTTTAATTCCATATTATATTCGATATCTTTTGTAACTAAAACAGTTTATTATTTTCATGGTTGGTCAACTTTTCCTCCAATGTGGAAGGAGTAGAATTATTTTGAAATGGTTGTGTTTATGTTTGGAAGTTAAATCAAAGTTTTTAAAAGTATTAGGAGATTTGGGTTAGTTTGAGGACGCTCCAGCTCGGGACACGTGTAGGTTCCGGGTCGGGGTCCTCACAGTTGGTATCAGAGCTCGGTTAGAGTTCTCGGGTAGAGTCTAGCTGAGTGGGAGTGTGTGATAACTGACGTCGAGAGTTTAATGCAGGAATTTGTTCAAAGACAGAAAATGATATCGACCAACCAAGGAATCAAGGAAAGGTGAGTTGGAAAGATAGATTTCCCCACCATCATTTGAGGTATTTTACCTGTCTCAGGAGTTAGGATTCATACTTTTATAAATCCTCGTTCATACGCTCTCTTGTGGCAATACATTTCATCTTTATTTGCTTAATTGGTCTAAGAGTTGCCTTATGTGCTGGAGGTTCTACTCCGATGGGGTCGTACCTCGAATCATCCTTAATTATCTTGGTAGTTGTGATTTAGTGGGCATGTATTGCCGGTGGATTTGGTCGAGTTACCAATCCGTGAATCATCGTTATATTAACCTGAATTAATTGAGTAGATGTTGTGTTCGAGGAGGACTGTCGCAAGAAGCGAGTCTCCTTATCTACGTTTGATTTACCTCCGTGTATAATTGAGTCGGAGAAATTATTAATTGATATTATGTCACATATGCGTAAATGTTGAAAGTATGATCTAAGGAATGTGAAGGATATGTGTTATATTTAATTAAAAGAACCTTGAGTTATCTCATGTACGGTGGTAAATGAATTGTGAACTCTTAGTTGAGGTTAGGTATATGGCCTAATTAAGAGTGGTTTATAATTGTATAATTGCATGATTAGTTATTTATTGGTGTATCATGGTGGAGACTAGATATATGAGACTAGTATTGAAAGTAATAGTCTAAGCAGGATTATATGAGCTATAAAATATCGCGAGTAAGAGATCTTATGGAATTAATATATCTTTGCCTTATGTGCTATAAGTTTATTCTTTAAGGAGAGATTGATTGAATTCTTGCTACTAATTGGAATAGGAAAACTAATATTCTTGTAAGTGATATCACCCTATAAGTTGACTAAGTGATGTTTTTCAAGTGAGTTTCAAAATGGATTTTCATCAGGTATCATACCAGGATATTGAAGCTTTGAGTTGATATAAGGTACTATTTTAGTATTCGGGTTCTTAGATAGAGGACATTAATTGGGATGACTGAATTGATGATTCATTTTGGGAAATTATTTGATAAAGAGGATAATGAGCTTAGTGAATCTCCATAAGGGTAAATTGTTACTATATGTAGAAAAGATGATACTTGGTGGTTAATTATAAGGTTATAGAGATCTTAAATAGGTAACTGTTAAGAATAAGTATTCGTTAGCACTTGTTGACGATTTGTATGACTGATTTTAGAAACTAGTAGGATGCTCAATGGGTTTTAGTTGAATTTTTCGGAGTGTTACAATTACAGTAAGAATTGGCTTAAAGGATATACTTAAGACAACATTTGTATTTAATATGACCGTTTTGAAATGTGGTTGTGTATTAGTTAGGGGGTGATAATTAGGGTAAATATGAAGAAGTACAATGGATGTAGTTATTGGTGACTTATAGGACCAACTTCAGAAATTGGTAAAATATGTACATGGTTGTTTTGAGAGATGATACCATTAGTTGAGAAAATAGAATGAGGATAAATCTTATTGGAAGACAGAGTACTTTAGGATGATTACACCCTATGGATTGACTTGTTGCGAGACTCATATGAAGGAGTGGTGTGATGCTTGGAAGATGTAGACGTTATATGGATTTTGAGTTGTTGACGGTTATTGGGAGGTAAGTTAGTTTATACTGTTAATGTTTAATTGTAAATTGGGAGTGATTGATCTATGTGCGTTCCAGTTGTATCTCTTATTAGGAAATCATGGTATTTGATCGGAAACTAGATGTTTACAATACGTTGTTATTAAGTATAATTCCAATCTCAAAGGTAGGGAAGAGATGACTCAAATTAAGTAAAAGTGTTGAATATTTAATTTGAGGAATTATTGAATTGAAGATGATTTACCAGGTTTACTATTTTAATGAATGTTATAGTGTTAATTATAAAGGATAGTATTTGTATTCCGAGATTGTGTTTCCTTATAAAGAATTTAACTAAGTAAAAAAAAAATAAAAATTATTATGTTAGAATTGTTTTAAATGTGCTTTAAAACTTTGGATTGTATATTGGACTTCGGTTTGAGCAATTGTACCCTTCGGGGATAGTTGATTTAATAAGGACAGTAAATCATTTTGTGTAAATTAAAATCTGTGAGTAATTTAACTATCTACAACTGGTATGGGACGGTTGTAGATAATTAAATCACTCGAGTTATTTTTGGTAGCTTATCAATCTTTTGAAAATTTCTTAAAAGTGTGAGTGGTTTAGTTAATTAAAACTGGTATGGGACAGTTTTAAATAAATAAACCATTCGAGTCTCATTTGATCTCATTTTATCTATCCTTGGAATTTTGAAAGATGTTGTAAATTTTAGAAAGTCATGTTATTTTAAAGGTATAGTTCGTACAAAAGCAAGTAAAAAGGCAACCTAGTTTCCTATATTGATTAAATATATTAAAGTTTTTGATCCGAGAAATGAATTGATAAATTGTGGGGTTATTAATGTGGAGGTCGCAGTAGACTCGGTTTTTGTTTTGGGGTTGGATCGGCTCCGTTGTGGGCGGCCAACCATTTGGTTTGAATATTGATCTGTCTCTGGACCTGAAAATAAGTGGAACATTGAATTGTGTTATATAGTCGACCAGTGTCCCGTTTATAGAAATCATGATCTTATTAGCATGTTCATATTTATTATTTCATAGGCAGTTATTTAATGTTTATATCATGAGATATTTATTGATAAAGTCCTCATATATGATAGGAGATAGTTTGGTTGTATAAACCCCATAGTATTAGAGGGATTGGATAGACATCATTTGGAAGATCCTTTTGGAAGGTAGGAATACTATTAAGTTTAACCTTGTAAAAAGTTGAGGAATCATTACTTGTGGTTGATGATATACTACGGGCATGAACAATGGATGTTAGTAGTCAATAGGACGTATGGTTACCCGTGGTTGAGTACGTATAATAGTAGTTATCATTCTAACATTGAGATAAAACCGTATGAGTTGTGAAAGTGTATGGTAGAATCATGCCATTGAGAAATCTAATTGAAAATGTTAAGTTCGAATGTGTAAAAGGTAACCTTTGCCATTTGAACCTTAGGGTAAGTGACAGTCAAATTCGAGACGAATTTTCTTTAAGGGGAAGTGAGTGTAACGACCCCAACCCTAGGCACTAATTTTAAATACTATATTATATGCTTTTAATAATTATGTTAGCTTTATGTGTTCAATTATGCCTTTAGAATTCTTAAATTAAGATAAATTGGGTGAGAAGTGAAATTGGAACCTCTTGAGAATTTATTGGTTATTAAATAAAGAAACTTGGGGAAATAATAAAAATGGAAATTGGACAAATGGTAAGAAAAGGTTAAATTGTGTAGAATAAATAATGAAAATAAAAAGGGGTTTAATTTAAAATTGTGGAAAGCCTTAGTTAGAGGGGGGCCATTTCTACTTCCTCCTAACTTCCCCCCAAGTGTTCCCCTCTCCTCTCCCCCATACTCCCTCCATCCGCCCCCCCTTCTTCATCCTCCTCACTCTCCTTCTTCCTCCTTCATTCATTCATCCCATATTTTCCTAGAGAAACATTAGAAAACTCCATGGAAGCTACTTCATCCAAGCTTTGAAGCCAAACCATTTTCTCCACCAAATTCAAATCTAGGAGCACCATTGAAGTTGGATCACCTAGAGGAATCCATCAAGATAGGAAGATCAATCTTTCCTTATAAAATCCAAAGGTGAGTTATTATGACCCTTCCCTTCTATGAATGCTCATGAATTAGCTAATGTTGTTCTTGTGATGATAATGGTTGTTTATGGCTTTAGACCACTTTTGGGACTTGAGAATGTGATAAATGACATGGAAGGATGTTATGGTTCTTAGAGGTTGATTTGATTGTAAGAAATGGGTGAAGTTAGTTAAATGATTTAACTTGAAATGTATTAGTGAAGGGGTTGGAAATCTTGTGAGAATAATCTAGGTTTATGTTATTTGGGTTAACTAAATTAAGAAATTTATACTTGGAAAGTGATAGTGAAATGGATAGTGATTCAAAGGGTAAATGATATAAGATTTAATCATTTTGGGTTACATGGCTTAGTAAGTGAGTTGTTATGATTCCCTTCTTTTACTTGTTCATGAGCTTTTTAAATGTTACTCTTGCTCTATGGTGTTGATTTCATGCTTTAGAAACCTTGTTGGAAGTTGGATAATTGGTAAATAACATGTGTTGAAGTTAGAGTTCAATGAAGATAATCTAAAGGGTTGGAAATGGGTGTAATTTGTAGTGATAAATAATCTAAGGTTACTTTGTTTTGGGTTTATATGTTTTCGGTGGGACTTGGTAGAGCTAAGGCATCCTTTGATGTTCATGTGTTAAGTAATGGAAGAAGGAAAGGGAACCTAGGCATAAAAGGGTCAAAAATCTGAGTTTTGTGCTGGAGGAGGGCTTGGGCGGTCGCCCATGGGGGCTTGAGCGGCCGCCCATCACCCCAGAAACAATATTGCCTTTGAAAACCCACTTGGGCGGTCGCCCAAGTGGTTAGGGCGGTCGCCCAAGACCCCGAGAATCCCGATTTTAAATTTAAACCGAGAAATTGTTTAGCAATCTTGTTTGATCCTTTATAGATTGTGACCCCTACCTAGTAAGTTGAACTTGAACCTTCATAGAGGCTATGTATTAGTGTACAATGACCTTGTAGGATGGATTGATGATACTTCCTTGCCTTACTTGAGTTCATATACATTGTTTATATTGTGCATAGTGTGTTAATTAAATGTTGTACTATGATATTGGTTGAACATGAGTATATTTTACCATGTGGCTATATTGTTTATCCCCTTTGTGGATTATTTGGTATTGTTATATTGTATCCCGGCGTGGATTATGTGGTTATATGGATACCTTACTTGAATGTATACTCGTTAAGGGTATTATGCATAGTGTATTACTTAAATGTTGCATTATGGTATTGATTGGCATGAGTATACATTACCATGTTGTTATATTATTATCCCGTTTTGTGTATTTATTTCAAGTATCTATTATGTGCTTGAACGTGTTTATGTTCGGGTGGGTATGATGGAATTCAATCAATTATGGATTTGTTCTATAAGTGATTGAAGGTACATCATACCGGCGACCCTCCCCTCTCGTGGCCACGGAGTGGGGGCCGCGCTAACGACCTGTATTGAGCATGAAGAAGCCTTTACGCTGCACTGTTGCGATTGTTGTACGGAGGGACGATATTATTATTGGATACTCTAATATAGGTATCCTTTCTTATATGGATCTCGGGGTATGAGTCCTATAAGAGGTGAATGTGCTGGAGGCAATTCACCAAAGAGTGGAGTTTTACTCCCACGTTGTACGACTTATTGTTCAGACGGGAAAGGTAAAATGAGGTAACGTAAGGTGTTTACCGCTTTCATAATGTGTTAAGTGTTACCATGCTACGTGTTGCATCTTGTATGACATCTTCTGCATTCATAATAGCTCATTGAGATTTATTCTCACCCCTCTCCCTTTCTTGTTTTAGATCCCGAGACAGGTGGACCGACCGAGTAAGGGCGGAAAGGAGTTAGAAGTGGTATTTTGGGAATTGTCGGGTTATGTTTAGATTGGGTAGAAAGTGTTTGTTAGCATAATTCTTTTAAAGGGTTGTATTCATAAACTTTAATTCCATATTATATTCGATATCTTTTGTAACTAAAACAGTTTATTATTTTCATGGTTGGTCAACTTTTCCTCCAATGTGGAATGAGTAGAATTATTTTGAAATGGTTGTGTTTATGTTTGGAAGTTAAATCAAAGTTTTTAAAAGTATTAGGAGATTTGGATTAGTTTGAGGACGCTCCAGCTCGGGACACGTGTAGGTTCCGGGTCGGGGTCCTCACACGAGCTGTCCTTGCTCCAACTAACGATACGGTTGATAGTATTAATGATTATGTTATGTCACTATTTCCTGGAGAGGAGAAGATATACTTGAGTTCTGATGCGATATGTGTAGAAGAGGAGGATGACACGGGGAATGAAGATGTCTTCTCACCAGAATTTTTAAATATGATCAAATGTTCAGGATTGCCGAACCATATTCTTAAGCTGAAGGTTGGATGTATAGTTATGCTCTTGAGAAATCTCAACCAGGCCTTAGAATTATGCAATGGCACCAGATTAATTGTTAAGCAATTAGGTAATCATTACTAAATATAAATTCTAAATTGTGTAAAATGTAAAACTAATTTCTTCAACATGTATAGGTAAGCACGTTGTTGTAGGGAAGATGCTTTCGGGGAAGAATGCGGGAATGGAAGTGACAATACCTAGAATGGTAATGTCTCCTTGGGATTTGTCCAAATTTCCAGTCAGATTCAAGCGAAGACAATTTCCACTTTCCGTGTCTTTTGCTATGACAATAAATAAGAGCCAGGGGCAATCACTCTCTCATGTTGGTTTATATCTTCCAACACCGGTTTTCAGTCATGGCCAGTTGTATGTTGCATTATCTAGAGTTACTAGCAAAAATGGTCTTAAAGTTATTATAGGTGATTCAGACGATGCATCAGACGACAAGACGCTGAATGTGGTGTATAAGGAAATATTTGACAGGCTGTGATTTTCAGGTATTCGTAGTATTTTCAAAAACACTTTTATTGTATTTTGTCTTAGTTTTTCTTTTTATTTTTCGCTATTTTTAAATTTTATTGGGATGCGAGAGAATATTTGACACTTAGACACACACGTTTAAGTACACTCTTTTGTACTCATCTCTCTCATATTCAACAATATAACTAAATTTTGGATATAGGGACCAATATCGGTTTCTTTTGGAGAACCATATCTGAATCATGGCAAAGGGCACATCGACACACAACTTCTCCAACAACATGCTGTTCCTCTACACCAAATCTGTTTGATCTGCATGGATTACAGAAAATCTTAAGAGAAAATAAACTTCGGGAACCTTTTCATGAGAACTGTATAAAGCTTACCTCACGAAGAAAACCTCCATTGCTTGAAAGAGTTTTACTTTGTTTAACCTAGCCTGCAAAGATTTGTAGTTTGAGTGTACTAAGCAAACAAGAAGACGACAGACCTGATTTCCTGAATAAAACTGGTAGCTAGAAACCTATGTTACCTGGACACGGGTAAGGGTATCCGACACGGGTACGGATCCAGTGTCGGATTCACTTTTCCTAAATAAAAAAAGTGGACGCGGGGATTCTTTCCTAAGTTTGGACACGGGTACGGAGATACGTTAATAACAACATATTGAGTATTTATATACTTTGCTTATCATAAAAAAGAGTTTGGTTAATTTTTTTTGCACATAAGTATCATTTTATAATTTTATTTCTAAATAAAATTAAAATTTTAATGAAATTTCGCTAAGATATACTCCCTCCGTCCCGAATAAGATTTCACTTTTGCCATTTTGGGCGTCTCATATAAGATTTCACTTTCCTAAAATGGCAAATAATCTTTACTATTCCTCTCACTCATTCTCTCTCCTACTTTCTTTTATACTCACAACACCAATCAACTTACTATTCCCTAACCCACCTCTCTCCTACCTCACTTTTCATACTCACAACACTTACACCACTTACACATTTTCTTAATTCCCGTGCAAAACCCATTTTGTGAAATCTTATATGGGACGGAGGGAGTAATGTATAATTAAGTAAAACGATAACATTAAAATTTGTAAAATCTTTATAAATGAAGTCAACTCACTCCTTAGCGGCATTGCAAAACCCTTAATTGTCATTGTTTCCATTATAACTTGGTGATATTATGTTCGATTGAACAATGAAGTTAGCTGTAGAAGCCAAACTTCCTATTATCAACATAGACAAGAAGTGAACAACCATGGGCAGATATGCACAATAAGCGCGTAAATTGACAGGTTGGATGGAATCAGCCATTGATCCCATTTGTCCCCTCAACAAACTAATTGGATAAGATGAGATACCCAAATCAAGTGTGTCATCCACCCAAATTCAATAAACTGCAACTGATTATTACCCTATCCAAATCAACCATAATTTTTATTTACTTAACTGCAACCCTCAGAATAGTGAAAATTGAAATGCATTACTAGGACAAGTTAATGGAATTACTAATTTTCTAAAAGTTTTAAGATGCCTTTTACAAATAAACAACCATATGGAAACATATTTTCAAAGTCTGAGTATATACATAATAAAATTACAATTGCATATGTTTTTTTGTTATTGAATCAAAAAACAAAAGTGGAATACTCTAAAAATCCAAATTTCAAAGTAAAGCATTATACTTATTCTTCTAAGTTGTACTGATATCAAATGCAACAAGAGTTTCACGACACATACTTCATTAGTCCATCATTTACGTTTGTGCTTGCTAAATGAATTTATGAGTTGCTTGATGAGCAACAGAGACATTGTTCAACTGCCTAATTAGTCTTTCTCACTTGGAGGACAATTTGGAAATTAAAGTATCAAGCAGACCCACTTTTCAAACTGAGGTGCAAAATGGGATTGGGTGGATACGTTGGGGAGATAAACGTTATTTGGCCGAATTCAAAATTTCTGGATATCCTTTCAAAAGGTTCTGGATATCCAGAAACTTACAAAATGATATCCAGAAACTAATACAAAATTTTCGGATATCCTTTCAAAAGGTTCTGGATATCCAGAAACTTTCAAAATTACAAAATGTCGGGAACGATGAAGGGAGATTGAGGGCACCGGTGATGATTGACGACGACTGAGGGTCTGTAAACAGGGGATCGGTTGTTGATGGTTTTGGGTACAGAGAGAGAGATAGGCCGAGGTGAAGTAGGGGATTAGAGAGAATCGGGGAGGTCTCTGGTGAGGTTTCCGTTTACCTGGGTTTGAGAGAGAGAGAGAGCGGCGGTGAGGAAGGTTGATTTGCCGGGGAGCGGTCGTTGTTTAGAGAGAGATAGGGTGAGTCTGTCTCTGAAAATTCAAATGGGCGAGATTTCTTTCACCCCAAATTTGATTTGGGGGTCTGCAACTTAGGGCCCGTTTGGTTCGCGGAATTGGCCATTCCGCCGATGGAATGGAATGGTCAATTCCGTTTGACCCATTCCTTCGCCGTGTTTGGTTCAAAATTTTCATTCCTCTTGATTTGATTGATCAATTCCTTGGCTTGATGAAATTTGTCATTCCCTCCAATTATGGGAGGAATGGCCAATTCCCTTGGCAATGGAATTCAAAAAAAAAAATTATGACCAAAATACCCCCACCCACCCCCATGAATTTTTTTTTTTGCATACCCCCTGCCTACCTCCCCCCCAATCCAGCCCCCACCCCTCCCCCACGATTTTTTTTGTATACCCCCTGCCCTACCCCCCCAATCCAGCCCCCACCCACCCCCCCCCACGAATTTTTTTTCATACCCCCTGCCCTATCCCCCCATCCACCCCCTACCCCCACCCCCACCCCCCACCCCCCTCCCCTACCCCCACCCCCTGCCCCCCACTCACCCCCCACCCCCTACCCCCTCCACCCCTACCCCCCTCCCCCTCACGAATTTTTTTTCCATCGAAGGGTGAATTGGACATTTTATATGATTTCATTCCATTCCTATAATTTGTATTTTCAAACCAAACATGATTTGCCAAGGAATTGAATGACAATTTCATTCCATTCCGTGCCAACCAAACGGAGGGGTTTGACCAGTTTTTTTCCATTCCAATTTCTTCAGGAATTCAATTCCATTGACCATTCCATTCCTTCATTTTTTTTCCACTGAACCAAACGACCCCTTAGAGTTTTGTCCCAAGAAGGGACATCGAGTCAATATGAGCCTTCTGATTCTGAGACTGAGACCTCCTCAGAATCGTCAGAAAAAATAAACCAAATAGATGATATTAATCAATTAACAGATATGTTTGCTAATCTAAACACCAATAAAAATGATTTAAACCCAATCTATGCTTCAAAACCTCTTGAAAAATATTATTACAAGAGACCTTCTCCTCAAGATCTTCTATTTGAAGTACTTGAGCCATACCAGAATTCCTATTCAGGGAAAGCCATTTATGAATGAAATATTGATGACTTAAATGATAAACAAATAATAGATGTAATACATAGAATTATTATGTATTCTATCGTCTGTAAACAGCATGAAAATAGCGATAGTTCAATAGCGTCCTTCATAACCACTGATTTTTTAGGACAATTAAGAGCTTGGTGGGATCATTATCTTACTGAGACTCAAAAAACAGAAATTCTAAACCATAAAAAATTGGTAAAAATTGAACCAAGTAACCCTAACAGTAGTACAACTATAAGCACTACCAGAGAAATTTATGAGCAACTTATGCAACATAATATTATTTTATTAAATTTACAATTAATGAAATGTTTCACAAAGTTATCACTTAATACAACGTACTTGTCAAATTCGTTTCAAATAATGCAATTTTCGTTTTAAATAATACAACGTACTATAAAGTATATTGCATTATTTATTTGAAATGAAAATTGTATTTGATGATGTCAAACTCGTCAAATCAGCCCAAATCCAAGTGATCGTTTGCTCCGGCGATTGCTTAACCTGAAAATAAGACAAAACACGTAAACTAAGCCGGGGCTTCACCGGCGAAGGCCCTCCGGCGTGAGAATAAGTTCACGGTTATGATGAGAGAAACTAAATTGACAGAGTTTCGGTATCTCAAAAGTAACGTACCAGATAATGTGATATATGGCTTGTATTTATAGGGATGGATTGACATAATCCATGTTGAACTTGGACTGTAAAGTGATAAGGTATAATCCTAGGAGGAATATATCTGTTAAGGAGTCCTTATTTGATCTGAATTATAGGAGGTGGTTACAATTCTGATTAGATTGTAACTGCTGAATCCTTGTTTGACTAGGATTGTTATAACTGCTTGCCGGTAAGTCGAGGAGAGTAATTTCTTTATCTCGTCATTTGCAGGTAGGCCGAGATGCACGAATTTGCCTCCTCGTCATATAATGCTCTGTCGACATGAAGAAATGCCGAGATGCATGATTTTGTCTCCTCGTCATATGATGATATGCCGAGGAGAATGATTTTGGTCCCTCGACATATGAGGATATGTCGAGGTGAAAACTTTTCTCTCCTCGTCATTCATGACCTCACGGTCCATGATGAGCCGGGAAAGGAACGAGTGATATAGAGCCCGTTGGTAGCATCAAGGCTGAGGAAGGCACCTCGTCATCTATGGAGATAATCTCGGCATACGAGGCAGGCCTCCTCGACTTTCATAGTTGGGGCATATTTTGCTTGCTTATTGGGCCTAGATTGTCCTTATTGATGACGAGGTACGAGAACGAGGAAGCCCGTTGTTGTCTCTCATAACTCAGAGATGGATTATGTTTAGGGCCCAATCCACTTGGGCCTGACCCGGACAAGCCCATGTTCGTATCTCTATTTATACTGTTCAGTATTATTTGAAACAAATCTAACAAGTACGTTCCATTAATTGTAAACAAGTACGTTCCATTAAGTGGCAAATTTGTGATACATTACATTAATTGTAAACAATGTGTTAGTATCGGTGGATAGTTTTTCCATAAAATTTTAAACTATGTTCCATTAAGTGGCAAATTTGTGATACATTACATTAATTGTAAACAATGTGTTAGTATCGGTGGATAGTTTTTCCATAAAATTTTAAAGGACTTTTTACCAAAAACTCACTCAAAAACATGCTATTTACAAAAAAAAAACATGTAAGTTGTGATTTTACAAAAAACTATTTAGCTAAATATGAATATTACAAAAAACTATTTAGCACACAAAACACACACCCATCTCTCTTTACCCTCTCTATATTTACCCAACCTAACTCCGGTGACAAGCTTCCCTCCGGCGACCACCTTCCCCACCTCCGGCGACCACCTCCGGCGAGTCCATTGATTCCGACCAAGCTATAAGAAATTCAGGCCGAATTTCACCAATTAATTAAACAAATCATCAGCTATAAGAGATTATATAAATGTACGTACTCATCTTTTTTGGATTTGATACCACATTGCTGGTATAATTCTCACAAGTCACTAGCATTTTACTAAAGTTGTAACCTTCTTTTCATGGGATGATAATGTAGCTAGATTACTAGCAATCAGATAATGTGTTACCACATAAGACCGACAAATACATGCATATAGAAATATTCCAATTAATTGGTAACAAGTAGAATTAGAAATGATATTATATGAATTCTTGGGTGTTTATATTCAGTGGCTAAAAAAGTTGTAACAATATATTGCATTAAAAAGATTACACGGTCTTGATTATATATATATATTCATATTTTTTTTTAATTTTTGCTCGGCCTTGATTATATATGTTACATTTTTCGTTCCTGCATATGCATCACGGGAACTAAATCTGTCAATTATGTGAACCAGTATGAGTATTTTCGGTAGCATAATCTTGATGGAAGCACTGTAAGACCAACTAATGTTATACCTTAAAGTGCTTTATCTTGATTTTTGTTCTAGTAAAGCTTAAGTCTAGGCAGGGAATTTTGAGTGATAAAATTTGCCAGGGTTAAGAAAGGGGACGGAGGCAGTGCTGTGGTGGAGAACATGGGGGATGGGCGACTGGGGCGGAGGCAGGGGTGGGGGAGGCGCTGAGGGCAGCCGATAAAGGGAGTAAGGAGTGTTTGGCGGAAATGTGAATGAAGGTCTGCATGATGGGTAATTTGGGAGAGAGAGAGAGAGAGTGAGAGAGAGAGAGGGGGGAGAGGAACAGAGGTGGGGACGGGAGAACAGAGGTGGGGAAAATGGGGGATTTGTTAGTCATTTTTTGTATCTGTAAAATAAATTTTGTTGGGTTTATGAATCTCTAGATTTGAGCTATGGAGGGAGAAGAGTGTGTGTGTGTGTATGTGTGTTTTGTGGGGAGGAAAAGAGGGCATAAATGGGGGAAGGGGAATTGGAGGCTCAAGGATTTGGGGTCTGTAGCACGTAAGTAGAAACATTAAAATATTATTAATAAAGCAAAGATTGATAAATAGCAAAGATTGGTTTTGGTTGTGAAATACTCCCTCCGTCCCACACTACTAGGGCCTTAAACGAGCCGAGCCGAGCTTTTGATGTTTCGAGCTCGAGCTCGTTAACTTTTAAACGAGATCGAGCTTTTCTCAAGCTCGAGCTCGAGTCCAGAATGCCCATTCGAGCTCGGCTCGAATCAAGTTTCGAGCTGGCTCGCGAGCTGCTCGAACTCGAGTAATAACGAGCCGAGCTCGAGCTTCGACTTATTTTTTGAAAAAAATCTGAAATCAAACGAGCTTTATCGAGCACTAATTCGAGTTGTAATCGAACTCGAGCCTAAACGAGCTTATATATATACTCCCTCCGTCCCGTAATACTTGACACAGTTACTGTTCCGCACGGGAATTAAGGAAAAAGTAAAAAGGTTGATGTGTTGTGAGTGTAGATAGTTAAGTAGGAGAGAGAATGAGTGGAGAGAATAGTAAATTATAATGGTGTTGTGAGTATTAAAATAATGTAGGAGAGAGAATGAGTGGAGGGAATAGTAAAGATTCTTTGCCATTTTAGGAAGTGTGACTTATCAGTGGGACGCCCAAAATAGAAATGTGTGTCAAGTATTGTGGGACGGAGGGAGTATATACTAAAATTCATTCGAGCTTTTAACGAGCCGAGCCCGAGTCGAGCTCAAACGAGTCGATCTCGAACAGATCAGCTCGTCGAACATACGAGCCGAACACGAGTCGAGCTCGAAAAAATGATGAGCTTAAAAATCGGTTCGAGCTCGAGTTCAACTCGAGCCCACTCGAACTCGAGCTTTTTTCGAGCCGAGCTCGAGCAGGCTCGTTTCGTGTAATAGCCCTACACACTACCATGGACCAACTTTTTTGGCACGGGAATTAAGGAAAAGTAGGAGAGAGAAATAGGTGGGGGAGGTGTTTGTGAGTATGAAAAATTAAATAGGAGAGAGAAAGAGTGAGAGGAATAGTTAGGAGAGAGAATGTTGTGAGTGTAAAAGTAAAGTAGGAGAGAGAATGAGTTGGTGGATGGAATAGTAAAGATTCTTTGCCATTTTGGACAGTTCACACTAACTTGGGACGGACCAAAAAGGAAATAAGTCCACACTGGTGTGGGACGGAGGGAGTATGCCATAAAAACATTCTGTCCCGATTTAAGGTTTTTAGTTGTTTATCAGTTGTTTATCAATTGTTTGTCATGTTTATCAGTTGTTTATCAGTTGTTTATCATGTTTATCAGTTGTTTATCGGTTGTTTATCAGTTGTTTATCATGTTTATCATTTGTTTATTAGTGGTTTATCAGTTGTTTATCATGTTTATCAGTTGTTTATCAGTTGTTTATCATGTTTATCAATTGTTTATCGGTTGCTTATCAGTTGTTTATCATGTTTATCATGGTTATCAGTTGTTTTATCAGTTGTTTATTAGTGTTTATCAGTTGTTTATCATGTTTATCAGTTGTTTATCATGTTTATCAGTTGTTTATCCATGTTTATCAGTTGCTTATCATGTTTATCAGTTGTTTATCGGTTGTTTATCAGTTGTTTATCAGTTGTTTATCATGTTTATCAGTTGTTTATCGGTTGTTTATCAGTTGTTTATCATGTTTATCATTTGTTTATCGCTTGTTTATCGCTTGTTTATTATGTTTATCGCTTGTTCATCGCTTGTTTATCGGTTGTTTATTGGTTGTTTATCGCTTGTTTATCATGGTTATTAGTTGTTTATCGCTTGTTTATTAGTGTTTATCGGTTGTTTATCATGTTTATCGGTTGTTTATCATGTTTATCGGTTGTTTATCGCTTGTTTATCCGTGTTTATCGCTGTTTATCATGTTTATCAGTTGTTTATCGGTTGTTTATCGCTGTTTATCATGTTTATCATGTTTATCGCTTGTTTATCAGTTGTTTATCGCTTGTTTATCGATTGTTTATCGCTTGTTTATCGCTTGTTTATCGCTTGTTTATCGATTGTTTATCATGTTTATCTTTTGTTTATCGATTGTTTATCATGTTTATCGATTGTTTATCATGTTTATCATTTGTTTATCGATTGTTTATCATGTTTATCGGTTGTTTATCAGTTGTTTATCATGTTTATCAGTTGTTTATCATGTTTATCATTGTTTATCGCTTATTTTTGTGCTAAGTGTTTGGTTCAAACAACTGATGAATGGATTTATCAGTTGTTTAATGAGTTTTTGTGCTTGGTATTTGGTTAAACAACCGATAAATGTCATTTATCAGTTATTTTTTAAAAGGTTTTGTGCTAAGTGCTAAGTGAAATGGAGGTCACAGTTGTCTGACCAAAAAAAAAAAAAAATTTTGCAAAATAAAAAAAAAATTTTGCAAAAAAAAAAAAAAAATTGCAAAAAAAAAAATAATAATAATAATTTTTTTTGTTCCCAAAATTAAAGAAAGTAGTTTTTTGTAATAAAGAAAGTAGTTTTTTGTAATTTCCAACTTATGTGTTTTTTTTTTGTAATTTCCACCTTTCAAAAATAGTTTTTTGTAAATGCCCCAATTTTAAACTATGTTCCAAGAAGTCATTACCCCATTAGTTCTCCATGATAGATACATAATTCCCTCCCCACCCCCACCCACCCACCCACCAAATCAACCATGTGCATTTACAACTTTCTAACTCTTGTTTGCAAGTCATTTTATTAGGTTCTTCCTATTTCTAACTCACCTATCGTTTTTACATTTATGCAAGCATTGATGCTACTCGGGTCACAAAAATAGATGACATGAGATTTCAATTTAATGACTTTTAGCCATAGTTGATTGGGTTAACTATTATTGTATTCTTTATTATATTTCATTTTTCTTTTTTATTCGCATTTTTCCTAATTAACATTTTGCACCTATATAATTTTGTATTCATTATGTGTACATTAAACTTATATGGACGTGACTATTCTTTGGATCACACGCATATAAGAGCTTTTATATCACCAAATAACCCTTTATTATTATTTTGTCATTTAGTGATCGTGACATTGCTCGTGAGATGTGTGTGTGTGTGTGTGTGTGTGTGAGAGAGAGAGAGAGAGAGAGAAGCTAGATGTTTATTTGGAAGGTGGGATGATTCTCACTTAATTAAGTGTCAAAAGGGGTCTCAAGTTTGTGTAAGCATTAAAAAAGGAGGGGTATGGTTCCATGTTAGAGGTCTATTGAATTTGAGGAAGTCAAGATTCCAATTTATCCCTTTTCCTCACATGAGAGTGGGAGGAGACAAATGCATGAAAGTTCTTAATTTTAGATCTAAACTTGAGGAGTAAGAAAACCCAATTTTTTTCAAGTCCATGAAAACCAAAACAATTGACTTGTTTATCATTCCTTGCCTTGTTCAATTTAAGGAAGAACCAACTTGATGACACAAACTCTGCATCCAAGAATATTGCCTACCTTATTGTGTGATATTTACCTCCTCCCCCTCCTCCTTGTATACTTCCTCTAAAGATACTCCATCTGTTTCATTTTAAAATATAAAAAAATGGGTTGGTTTAAAAATTAAGAAAAAGTTGATATGTTGTGAGTGTAAATAGATGGGTAGGAGAGAGAAATTGAGAATAGTTGTTGAATAATTGTTGTCAGTATAACGTGTGGGGCTCGCAAATAAAAAATTAAGTTCTTAGAATTTTGAACATTTAGATATGACGCCGTTTTGAGAAATTTTTGATTTTTAAAATAGGACAAATAGGACTGAAGAAGTACTTTTTTTTTATCCAAAATGTTGTATAATACTTTTTTTTATCAATGTAACTCATTTGTATACTTAAAGCAGTTATTTACTAACTATTTGTTATCCCACATTTTCAAATATCGCACTTTTTATAGTCATAACATTTGCACCAGTTACACTTTTTCTTAATCTCCGATTTCAAAATGAAGAAAGTGTAACTTTTAGTTGAACGGATAGTAAATTTGTATTTACATCTGAAGGACTAATAACAATAGTGAGTACAACGAATTACCTCATTAGCGACTAGTCCAAATTGCATTTGCGAAAGACTTTCTGTTTGTGCTACGAACCCACGAACGATTGTGCCTGCAATCACCACGTTTCTCTCGTCGAGCCGATACCACAAAGTCGGGCATCTAGCTATGATTCCACTCTCATCTTCCAAGGCTCTCGATGGTAGCCTAGAGACAGTATTTTGGCTGAGATCTATATGGTTTGTTGTTGTGTATATTTTAGTCTACAAAAGCCTAAAATATATAGTTAGATGAGCCATAGAGTTACAGTCCCATATGGATTGTAACTCACCATCTAATCCAACTACTTAGTCTTATCCCATATTTGAACGTATCATTATAGGACTAGAATTCTAAGAGTCCAACATCTCCCCCTCGATCAAAATGGAAATATCTCTATTACCATATCATGTTCTCGAAGCCCGTCAAATACGCATCTCTTCATACAGGAAGTGAAGCGTGCGACTGACGAGAAAAGAATAAAAGGGTAGGAGTGCTATATCAAATACCATCTACCAACATAGCACGTCCTCGTTAGTACAAAAACTCGTCTATGCCCCAGACATTATAATTACATCAATTCAAACATCCTTAACCCCTCATAAGCGGTGTTTAAACCTCAATAAGTTTAGGTGCTCAAGATCAATCTTTTTGAACCGTATGTTCAATATGATCGCCCGGGCATTGAGTCACCAAACAGAGATGTATATCATAATTATCTTCCTTAGATTCTCATGTCAATTATCCTTAGATTAATAGCTTTCCCAACAATGCTCCGAGGAGGCCGACTATAAGTGCAAAGCCCTTTGGACAGCATGCCAAAGTAGCGTCATTAATCTTTAGATCATTAACATAGTTCTAAGTCACATAGGTGAAACTATCCGGATCCGGCTCGCGCGCGGAGGCCCCGACATCTCGCATCCGTGCGTCGCTTCAGGAAGTCGCCCGGATCCGATAGGCAGCGCGATCGCGCCCCGGCATCTGGCTTATTCCGTTTTGCGGTTGGAGGTGTCTCGATGTGTTTTCGCTTTGTAGAGTCGCCACTCCGTTTTTATTAAGCCCAAAACATTGAAAAAGGGCATCAGTTTAAAAATAAACTGTTTTTGTGTGATGAGATTTTTGAGTTCGGAGGTCAGATGACTCCTCGGAAAGAGAATATTAGAATATTAGAGATCACCTGAGTCGCCTCGTAAAAACGAGTCTTTTGGTACCCCTTATATTCTTTAACTGTTGTGTGTGTGTGTATGTGCTTTTTTAAAAATGCATGCTGTATCGGATGTCTACATTGTACACTGCTTTATTGAAATGTATTGAAATAGTGTAGGAAGGAAGCCTTATCAATGTTGGTTCGTGTCTGTCTTCCGCGGGGGAATAGTGTTTGAGGATGGAATAGTGTTCCGGAACGGACCGGGATTGCTTCGGGATGAGCCGATTGTCTGCGGACAGAGTTTCGGCGTGCGTTGGGATCGCAGGGATCACTCGGGCAGAGTTTCGGCGTGTGTTGGGATCGCAGGGATCACTCGGGCAGAGGTTCGGCGTGGGCCGGAATAGCCGGTTTGACTCGGAAAGAGCCGGGATGCCTCGAGAAAGACCAGGCAAGGCCTCGAAGTACCATGAGGGGCCTCAGAGTATCTCGAGAGTGCCTCGGGGCAGTGCGGGAGCGTCTCGGGAGCGCTCGGAGAGGCTTCAGAGCACCACAAGGGAGTTCGGAAGGCCTCGAAAGGATCCGAAAGGGGCCGAGATTGCCTCGAGAGGACTTAGAGGGGTGCCAGAAGGCTGGGGGGAGAGGAGAGAAGAGGGAGATGTGTGAAAATGAGAGGAGGAGCCCTCTATTTATAGCCATGGAAAAATTACAAAATGGTCCGCGCGGACATTTCCAGTAATCCAATTTTTTGGTTTTCCCGGATTTACGGGAATCTCGTGGACTTTAAGAGGATTTGGTAATAATTATGTCTGGTTACAAAGTGGTCCGTACGGACCTTTAGCATGCAAAGAGGTCCGTACGGACCTTCCATGCTCTTGTAATTGTTATGGCAAGCTAGTTCTCATCGAGAGCTTTCCAACCATATATGACACGTCTCAATCGGAGTTCGTATGAAGGAGTTATGACCTCCGGAAGTTTGCCCTTGGTTTTGTCGTATGCTTGGATGGAGAGCAATCCAGATTGGGGTACTTACAGAAGCCCCTCGGCGACGTCACTTATGAAAGAAGTGGGGTCGTCGATAAGATAAGGGTCCTGATATGGATCGCGTGCTGAGAGAGAGAAGATGACCAGGTTGGTCAGATGGCTGGACCCTTTGATAGGATTCCTACGTATCCCTGAGTGGGAATCAAGCCAATCGTAGTTCGCGTGAGTGTGTGGACGTGTCGGTGTCCTGAGGTGATGTGACTGCTAAGGTCGACTGTGAGGACGTTGTGGTATCCTAAGGTGTGCAATCTTACTAGAAGATGGGTAATCTCACGAAAAGGTGGGTAATCTCACGAAAAAATGGGTAATCTTACTAAAAGATGGGTAATCTTACGAAAAGATGGGTAATCTCACGAAAAGATGAGTAATCTCACGAAAAGATGGGTAATCTTACTAAAAGATGGGTAATCTCACGAAAAGATGGGTAATCTCACTAAAAGATGGGTTAATCTTACGAGAAGATGGGTAATCTCACTAAAAGATGGGTAATCTCACGAAAAGATGGGTAATCTCACTAAAAGATGGGTAATCTCACGAAAAGATGTGTAATCTCACTAAAAGATGGGTAATCTCACGAAAAGATGGGTATTTTGGACCGGGTAATTTAAAGCCTTTCGGGCTACGGATAATGATTTGGGAGATTTATACGGTCTTCCAGACCGAGTAATTTAAAGCCTTCCGGGCTGCGGATAGTGAAGTAGTGAGGTTTGTGGTGAGTGGACGTGGTGATGTCCTGAGTTGAAGTTTGTGTGAAGGCGTTTATACCTAAGTTGAGGCTTAGTTCGGGAGTATGACCCTAAGTTGAGACTATTCTAAGGCGTCTGGACCTAAGTGAGACTTTTGGGGGATGTCTACCCTATGTGAGACTGTTTGGGGGTGTCTACCCTAAGTTGAGAGATGGCTAATCTTACGAAAAGATTGGTAATCTTACTAAAAGATAGCTAATCTTACTAAAAGATGGGTAATCTTACTAAAAGATATGCTAATCTTACGAAAAGGTTGGTAATCTTTCTAAAAGATATCTACCATATGTGAAGGATGACCAATCTTGCCAAAAGATTGGTAATCTTACTAAAAGATATGAGATATCTATCAGGGAGACAGGGGGACGTATCTCACTACGAGGTAACAGAGGAAATATTTAAAGACATAAGTATGATTTTTTTTTTCCATACCTTTGTTGTGTTTACCTGCAGGAGGAAGGGCCTTTGTGAGGAGGAAGTTGAGGACGTGGTATGCCTCTGACGGAGATAATGAGGACGTGGGGCACCTCTGACCGAGATAGTGAGGATGTGGTGCCGCCTCTGGCTGAGATGATGAGGACGTGGTGGCGCCTCTGGCTGAGATGATGAAGTGTTTGAGGACGTGTGGCACCTCTGACCGAGTTGTTGAAATGTTGAGGGCGAGGTGGCACCTCTGTCTGAACTTGCGATGAGGGTGAGGTGGCGCCTCTGTCTGAACTTGCGGTGAGGGCGAGGTTACGCCTCTGTCTGGACTTGCGGTGAGGGCGAGGTTACGCCTCTGCCTGAACTTACGGTGAGGTCGAGGTAGCGCCTCTGTCTGAACTTGAGGTGAGGACGAGGTTACGCCTCTGTCTGGACTTGCGGTGAGGGCGAGGTTACGCCTCTGTCTGGACTTGCGGTAAGGGCGAGGTGGCTCCTCTGTCTGAACTTGCGGTGAGGGCGAGGTGGCTCCTCTGTCTGAACTTGCGGTGAGGGCGAGGTGGCGCCTCTATCTGAACTTGCGGTGAGGGCGAGGTGGCACCTCTGTCTGAACTTGGTGAGGGCGAGGTAGCGCCTCTATCTGAACTTGGTGAGGGCGAGGTAGCGCCTCTGTCTGAACTTGCGGTGAGGGCGAGATGGCGCCTCTGTCTAAACTTGGTGAGGGCGAGGTAGCGCCTCTGTCTGAACTTGCGGTGAGGGCGAGGTGGCGCCTCTGTCTGAACTTGCGGTGAGGGCGAGGTGGTGCCTCTGTCTGAACTTGGTGAGGGCGAGGTAGCGCCTCTGTCTGAACTTGTGGTGAAGGGCGAGATGGCACCTCTGTCTGAACTTGCGGTGAGGGCGAGGTGGCGCCTCTGTCTGAACTTGCGGTGAGGGCGAGATGGCGCCTCTGTCTGAACTTGCGGTGAGGGCGAGATGGCGCCTCTGTCTGAACTTGCGGTGAGGGCGAGGTAGCGCCTCTGTCTGAACTTGGTGAGGGCGAGGTAGCGCCTCTGTCTGAACTTGCGGTGAGGGCGAGGTGGCTCCTCTGTCTGAACTTGCGGTGAGGGCGAGGTGGCGCCTCTGTCTGAACTTGCGGTGAGGGCGAGGTGGCGCCTCTGTCTGAACTTGGTGAGGGTGAGGTAACGCCTCTCTCTGAACTTGGTGAGGGCGAGATAGCGCCTCTGTCTGAACTTGCGGTGAGGGCGAGATGGCGCCTCTGTCTGAACTTGGTGAGGGCGAGGTAGCGCCTCTGTCTAAACTTGGTGAGGGCGAGGTAGCGCCTCAGTCTGAACTTGCGGTGAGGGCGAGATGGCACCTCTGTCTGAACTTGCGGCGAGGGCGAGGTGGCGCCTCTGTCTGAACCTGCGGTGAGGGCGAGATGGCGCCTCTGTCTGAACTTGCGGTGAGGGCGAGGTGGCGCCTCCGACCGAGTTGTTGAAATGTTGAGGACGTGGTGCGGCCTCTGACCGAGTTTTTGAAATTTTGAGGACGTGGTGCGGCCTCTGGCTGAGATGATGAGGACGTGGGATGCCTCAGGTGTTGGAAAAGGAGAGGAGGGATGGCTCGTCTTCCTTTTCGTTCTTCGTTCTGACTTCTGCGGACTTCCTGGATTATCCGGTCGAGGAAGGTGCTGGGTTCACCGAGGATGATGAGGTGGTTGGCGGAGGCGCCGAGATGCCAGATTTCTTGCTTGTGGAGGATGATGATGATGAGTCGGATTAGGGCTCTTTTGATTTCCCTCTTTCCGTTGTTTTTTTTTGTAGAGCAACAGACATTTTGTACCTGTAATAAAACACTTGTATTTGCAAAGCAAAGTATTTTATTTTAAGTTGTAATGACGTATTTGTGATTTCCGGGATTGACCTAGGAATTGTTGCTAGCTTATTATTATTTTTGTGCATGTCGCATGAGCTGGGAATGCATTTGTGGTTAGTGGAGGCTGAGGCAGCTTTGGCGGTGTTTTACGAGCAAATGGGGCTGAAGCAGCTTTGACAGTTTCATGAGCGGCGGCGGGAGTGATGTCTCCTGGGACGCATTTGCTTTGATAGCCACTCTTTTTGGGGTTAGCTACCTCAGGATATGTGACGGTGCTCTATTGGATGTGGCCGGCCATTGTCGGGCGGGCGAGGATATCGTTCCTTTGGTTCCGGGGGAAACCTTCCACGGTGTAGATCGCTTGGCGCTGGGGGACCGGTTCATGTGTTGGGGAAGCCCCTGCTTTGCTTGGCAGCTTTAGATGCTCTTCTGTATTTTCTGAGGGTATGGAAGTATTCCGCTTTCCCTCCTGTGGTGCTCCTTCGACGCTGGGAGAGTGTTATGTTGACCACCACCGTGTACCTGGGTTGGTACGAGCGGCATGTCGGGCAGTCCCCAGTGATTTTGGGGAGCAGGCGCGAGGCGATTTCGGGGCAAGATTGCCATTTCAGCTGCGACTTTAGGAGCGCAGAAGCTTGGGTTAACCCTCAGGGTGTCACGGGAGACGCTTTTGTTTGACTACGGGACTCAAGTTGACAGACTGGCGGGGAGAGGTCCCCTTTTGCAGACTCGCAGGGAGGAGATCCGGGCCGAAGCACGGGCGAATGAAGCTCTATGAGCTGTTGGATTGTTTGACTCTAAGGGGAGGACCCCTGATCTCGGAATGAGGGAGACAAAACTCGCTCATGTGGAATGAAAGAAGACTCGTTGGGGACGAGGGAAGAAAGGAAAGAGTGATGAAGGGCCAAACGCGAGTAGCATGGAATGACCTTCTGAAACACTGAGTATCCATTCATCGTCATTGCAGACACATTGATTGTTAAATGTTTTAAGTTGTCTTTTAGCATGTTGTGAGTTTGAGAGTAGACCGTGCTTGAACTCATCAAGAAGTGTTTTAACTGTGATGATTTGTGATTTACTTTTAAAGCTTTGTCGAGATGCAAAATCTCTTGCTTGCTTCTTGCCTGAGCCTTGGTGGCGTCAATTTTTGGAATTTTGTGTATTCCTTAGACCGAACCAATAAAGGCTGCCTACGTTCCCCTTGAGGGGCTCAGATCTACGTAGTTCGACTCTCTTTTGTGGGAGAAATGACTTGTAATGTACACTCGCAAGGGCGTATTTATCTTTGAAAAGGTGGGAACGGGTTCCCTTTTGTGTGAATGCCTTATTTGATGTAGGCACAAAAAACACGCTTTTGGGTTTGACTCTTTTGAGAGAGTATGAGAACTGAAAAGCTTGTAAAAGTGTATGGAAGCCCTTGCTGACAGAAAATCAGTGTTTAGCTCTATTGTCCTATTTTGTAGAAAAAGAAGACTTGTCAAGACATTTGAAAACTTGATTTGTTCACAATGATCACTTATTTGCTTAAAATCCTTAGTTGATGTTCGGGTTATTCAACAATAAAACTTGATATGCTTGATTAATCATGTGGAGAAAGTCAACCGGTATCAAGGATTGAGTTGGTCTGGTGTGAAAGAATGTTTGTGTATAGGAGAGGTCATTGATGAGACCGGGTTTGTGGATTTGTATGTGTTTATGACCGGACTATTTTTGGTTGCCTACGTTCCCCTTAAGACAAGGAGCTCAGGTCGACGTAGTTCGGGGTTGAACTGTGTTTGGCTTTGGGGCCAGGGCATGAATATTTGTGCGGCCTTTGACGAAAAGGCTGGGAAAGCTGAATGATGAGGCACGGGCCTTGAGGTGATTCCTTGACAAGTCGTATTTGACGGCAGTTTCAGTGACTCCCTTGCTTCTTGTTTGTTGGCACTGGGTCCTTGACCTCATAATTGTGAAGCTTTTGCTTGAGCTCCTCTTTTTCTTTTGAAAGCTTCTGCTTGAGCTCTTTTTTTTGTAGCTTCTGCTTGTGCTCCTTTTTTTTTGAAGCACATGGGGGCGAAGGCAAGCGCCTGCTTGAACTTTCTTGATGCGCACGAGGGCGAAGGCAAGCCCCTAGGTTGTTGTCGACATGAGGTCAATCTTTTAATGCTGAGTGACCTTTTGTTGTCCTTTGATGTTGCCGCCGTCGTTGACTTGGTCAAGGTGATGGTGGGGACATGGTTTGGAAAGTGTATGGCTTGATGGAGGCCTTTGTGTGGGGTATGGTAATGTGTATGGGGAGCTATCGATTGACTTTCTCATACCAATTAATCAAAGCATTAATCATTTGTGGAATTACTTGTTGAGCAATGCAAGTGATCACATAGAACAAAACCATTTCATTAAATGTAATGTGGGGTGCAAAATAATGTCTCAAGTCTAGCAAGAAAAGAAAGAAGGCTTATGTATGGAAAATTGAAGACTTAATTACAATGTCCGTGGAGGACTTGATTGAATGAGAACAGTACTAGAACCTACGAGGTTTGACTGTATGATTTTTTTGTGTTTTTTTTAATGTGTAGGGGAGAAGAAGACTCGATATTCTTTGGGCGAAGTATCGACGGAGAATTTTCCGATTTGCATCTCTATGGGCTCTTCAGCAGTTCCCAAATTCATTTTGGTTAGAACCTTTTCGGCAGCTTGGGCCCGATTTTCCTCTCGTTTGACAACATGCTTAAAGATTTGTTTAATGCATTGTTCATTAATGTGTCTGCGTCTTTATCAAGTGAATCATTATTAACTGTTTTGATTAGTTAATTTATCATTTGTTAAAGTGGCAATGACGGAATACTCAGAAAGGTCGAACTTTTATTCAAAGCATAAGGAAGTGCGGTTTTTGTTACAAACGCATAATCTTTAGGCGTAAGGCCGTCAGACGACTCAAGAGACTCCAACTTAAACACAACAGACTCGGGGTCTTTTATTTCGAAGCTAGACTCTAGGCGACGGGGGGTTAATCCAAGCTTCTCGACCTATCTCTTCTTGCTGGCTGTGGGTCCGCGTTTGTGAAAGTTGCGCCGTTTTTGACGCTGCCACTTGCTCGGCCTGTCTCGAACTGCCTTATCTCTGGGGAAGGCTCGATCCATCCCTTGGTGTGCCCCGATTCCGGAAAGGATTGTTGGGGAATAACCGTTCTTGGATTCTTTCTCTCGAATTCTTCATTACGGAAGCCCCAGGTTCTGTCTTCACGTCCCCATTCATCACGGGAATTTGCAGAGGACTTATCCACCATGATTACCTCGTCATTTCTAGGGAAAGGATTTCCGACCGTGTTAGGACCGCGGGGGCGTTCCAACTTTCCTTCTTCGATTAGCCCCTGGACCACTTGCTTCAGCACGAAGCAATTGTCGGTGGTGTGACCGGGGTAGTTATGGAAGGCGCAGTGCTTGCTCATATCCATGTTGGTCTTGAGAGTCTTTGGTTGGAAATTCTCTAGGGGTTTGAGAATGTTCCTCTTTATTAGTGTCTCGAGGACTTGGCTCAAGGGCATCCCGAGGTTATCGAAATGCTGGAACTGTGGTATGCGAGGAGGTTTGTTGCTTCGTTGGGCTCTGTTTTGGATGTAACGAACTGCTCTGGTAACCTCTTTCTTCTCGTTTGGAGGTGTTTGGTAACCTTTTTCCTTTTGCTTAAGGAAACTCTTCCCTTGTATCTCCTTTGCATGTTCTACCAACCAAGCCATATGGGGGTCAGTAGGCAGAGGCAGGCTGCCGTTTTCTGGGATGGAGATCGAAGATGGAGGTGGATTAGCTGATGGGATCGCCATTCGGGAGTCTCGGGGAGGCATTTGGGAGATACCAACCCGTATCCTGGATTATTGAAATTGGGGGCGTGATTGCCCGGACCTCTTAGGGTTGTGTTTGGGAATTGGGGAAATGTTTCATTAGCCCCAAGTGGCAGTCCAGCGGGTGGAAGGTTTGAAATGTTGGGATATCCGCTTAGGATGTTTGTCCCTAGTAAACATTAGGATTTCAATTTGTGGCTGCGGGGCTCATACAGAGGCGCATGATTGAATTCCAGGGGATATTGAGAGGTGTTAGGACCTGAGGGAGCGGGCCCATAGGTGTGCTGGTGATATTGAGTTTGCAGAGCAGGGCCTGAAAACAGATTGTGCTGAGGTTGACAGATCGGAGCCGCTTGACTGAGGTTCGAGTTAAGCTCTGAGCGGGAGCTATTTTGCATAGCTAGGTTTCCGTGGCTTTGTGAAGGAGGGACCTATTGATAGCTTTGGGAAACCGGGGGAACAAGCATTTCTTCACCTTCTAGGAGGACAAAGGTTCCATCGGGTTGGGGAACCGCAACAGCTCTGCGATGGCGCATGGCATATTCGATCCAAGCATGCTGCTCTTCTTGGCGTTTCTGTAAGTACCCCAATCTGGATCACCCTCTTCCGAACACACGGGAAACACCGCAGACTCACAAACGCAGTCTCGAAGACCCGTGACACTCAAAACCTTCAAAAACCCCCAACCAAACCAAGGGAGGGACCTTTCTGGGACAAAAAGGGACAAAAGGACCTTTAAGGAATTTTTCAAAAATTGGAAAAGCATATGTGGTCCGTACGGACCTCTTTGCTTCAATGATTACTGAATCCTCTTAAAGTCCAAGATATTCCCTCAAATCCCGGGAAACATCATTACCTACCTACATGGTTGGTCCGTACGGACCTTATTGCATGCAAGGTTGGTCCGTACGGACCTCTTTGCAACCAGACACCATCATGGCTAAATCTTCTTAAAGTTCACTTATTCCCTCAAATCGAGGAAAACCAAAATCCTCGGATTACTAGAAGGTCCGTGCAGGACCTTCTTGCACAAAATCTGGCACTATAAATAGAGGGCTCCCCCTCCCTCATTTCAGACATCTCCCTCTTCTCTCCTCTCCCCCCAGCCTTTTGGCACCCCTCTAAGTCCTCTCGAGGCACTCCGGGCTCCTTTCGGATCATTCCGAGGCCTTTCGAGCCCCCTCGCGGTGCTCCGAAGCCTCTCCGAGCGCTCCCGCGATGCTCCCGCGCTGCCCCGAGGCACTCTCAAGGTACTCTGAGGCCCCTCGTGATACTCCGAGGCCTTGCCTGGTCTTTCCCGAGGCGTCCCGGCTCTTTCCGAGTCAAACCAGCAACTCGAACGCACGCCGAAACTCTGCCCGAGTGACTCTTGCCATCCCAACGCACGCCGAACCTCTGTCCGAGTGATCCCTGCGATCCCAACGCACGCTGAACCTCTTCCCGAACGCAACCTACAATCCCAACGCACGTCGAAACTCTGTCCGCAGACAACCGGCTCATCCCGGGCAATCCTGGCCCGCACCGAACACTCATTCCATCCTCAAACACTATTCCCCGCAAGGGAAGACGTACACCGTAAGTACGCCAATCCAAATTGCGATCTTTCCTGGGGATGCATTTTAATTAATAAAATGGCATTTAGGGGCGTTTTGGTAAATTCCCGGTCCGTTTCCGAGACTTCCGAAACATTTTATATGTTTCTCGAAGGCGAAGTATGTTTTGGTATTTTTTCCTGACAAAAGGACCTAAAAGAAATTATTGGCTTTTGACCTTTAAGGAATTAGCCCTAATGTTCCGTAATCCGCTTCGCGCCGTAAACGGTTATTGGTTCGTGTTCCGTCGTGCGACATCTTGAAGTATGGAAATTGGGAGCAGGAGGTCGCGTACGACCAATTAATCCCATTCCCAATTTACGTATAAATGCCAAATCTCCATTTTCATTTGTAGAAGTGGAGACAATGCACTCTGCACTTTACCTATTTCTCTCAAGCACACACATTCGGAGTATTCTCTCCTTCTCTCTCTACCCGCTCTCTCTCTCTATACGCAGTATACTCCAAACCCTCCATTGCCGTCCCTCAAGTATTCCTCAATCAACCGGCAAACTTCTCCTCCAACCAATTCGCCGCCAACCTCCAAACAACGCCCAAACCCAAATTAACCTTCTCGTCGAGATACTTTCTCACTCTCTAACATCTTTCTAAACGCAAAACCGGGGCCCATCGGTTCTCCCTCAACCCATTCACTCGGGGCCAAAGCACCGGTCTTCTCCGGCCAAACCCTCTCAACCTCCATCGCCGATCTCTATTCCACTCCACCCAAAGAAACCAATCCTTCCTCTCCAAAACCGAATCGCCAACGACCCATTCCTTCCCTCAATCCTCACTGGTTGAGATCTCCATAACCAAATCCCTCAACACCAAGCCCTCTCCCTTTAACCGCGACCTTCTTCCCCAACGAATCCACTCTCTCAACCAAAACTCTAATCCCGCTGACACGATTGCAATACCACTTCACGAACCAAATCCACACAACGCCAACAACAACAGCCTTCATCGTTATTTCCTATCCCCAAAACCAATTGTTCCTCCCCTCGTTCCGGGAATCCAATTCGGATACATAGCATACACACATAATGGAACCGCACAGACGCTTGGAGTTCCATTTGCCATTATCCGATCTCGGGAAGTTTGCAAGCTCAGTTCCGTCCCGTGACTATCAAGAATTCGATACCTAACTTGGTATCGACTTGTGTGGACTACGAGGGTAACGATTTCCTCACCTCTATCTCTTATTTACGCTTTTATTTGCCTCATTGCAATTTATTTT